>CAUYLG010024369.1:0-61051 GCA_963573385.1 Cacajao melanocephalus
AAGATTAAAGTCATACTAAGTATCTTTTCCATCACAGTAGAATTAAACTAGAAATGATAATAAAAGAAGAGTTAGAAGGCAGAGTCTCAGGATACAAAATCAATGTGCAAAAATCACAAGCATTCCTATACACCAATAACAGACAAACAGAGAGCCAAATCATGAGCAAATTCCCATTCACAACTGCTACAAAGAGAATAAGATACCTAGGAATACAACTAACAAGGGATGTGAAGGACCTCTTCAAAGAGAAGTAAAAACTACTACACAAGGAAATAAAAGAGGACATAAACAGATGGAAAAACATTCCATGCCCATAGTTAGGAATAATCAATATCATGAGAATGGCTATACTGCCAAAAGTAATTTACAGATTCAACACAATCCCCATCAAACTACCATTGACCTTCTTCGCAAAACTGGAAAAAAACACCTTAAACTTCATATGGAACCAAAAAAGAGCCAGAATAGCCAAGACAATCCTAAGAAAAACAAAAACAAAAACAAAAACAAACAAACAAACAAAAAGCTGCAGGCATCATGCTACCTGACTTCAAACTATACCACAAGGCTACAGTAATCAAAGCAGTATGGTGATGGTACCAAAACAGAGATATAGATCAATGGAACAGAACAGAGCCCTTGGAAGTAATGCCACACATCTACAATCATGTGATCTTTGACAAACCTGACAAAACCAAGCAATGGGGAAAGGATTCCCTATTTTATAAATGATGCTGTTGGGAAAACTAGCTAGCCATATGCAGAAAACTGAAACTGGACCCCTTCCTTATAC
The DNA here is from genome assembly GCA_963573385.1 of Cacajao melanocephalus. Classification (NCBI taxonomy): domain Eukaryota; kingdom Metazoa; phylum Chordata; class Mammalia; order Primates; family Pitheciidae; genus Cacajao; species Cacajao melanocephalus. The sequence goes on from CAUYLG010024369.1 coordinate 797, forward strand.
CTTACATAACAATTGACTCCAGATGGATTAAAGATTTAAACATAAGACCTAACACCATAAAAATCCTAGAAGAAAACCTAGGCAACACCATTCAGGACATAGGCATGGGCAAGGACTTCATGACTAAAACACCAAAAGCAATGGCAACAAAAGCCAAAATAAACAAATGTTATCTAATTAAACTTACAAGTTTCTGCACAGCAAAAGAAACTATCATTAGAGTGAACTGGCAACCAACAGAGTAGAAAAAATTTTTGCAAGCTACCCATCTGACAAAGGGATAATATCCAGAATCTACAAAGAACTTAAAGAAATTTACAAGAAAAAAACAACCCGATCAAAAAGTGGGCAAAGGATATGAACAGATAGTTTTCAAAAGAAGACACTGATGCAGCCAACAAACACGTGAAAAAATGCTCATCATCACTGGTCATTGGAGAAAGGCAAATCAAAACCACATTGAGATACCATCTAATGCCAGTTGAAATGGCGCTCATTAAAAAATCAGGAGACAACAGATGCTGGAGAGGATGTGGAGAAATAGGAATGGTTTTACAGTGTTGATGAGAATGCAAATTAGTTCATCCATTGTGGAAGATAGTGTGGTGATTCCTTAGGGATTTAGAAACAGAAATACCATTTGACCCAGCAATCCTATTACTCGGTATATACCCAAAGGATTATAAATTGTTCTATCATAAAGATGCATGCACATGTATGTTTACTGCAGCACTGTTTACAATAGCAAAGACTTGGAACCAACACAAATGTCCATAGATTATAGACTGGATAAGGAAAATGTGGAACATATACACCATGGAATACTATGCAGCCATAAAAAAGGATGAATTCATGTCTTTGCAGGGACATGGATGAAGCTGGAAACCATCATTCTCAGTAAACTGACACAAGAACAGAAAACCAAACACCACATGTTCTCACTCTTAAGTGGGTGTCAAAAATTGGGTATACATTGACACAGGGAAGAGAACATCACACATTAGGGCTTGCTGGGGGGTGAGGTGGTAGGAGAGAAATATCAGGGTCTGGGGGGATTGGGGAGGATTAACATTAAGAGAAACACCTAATGTAGATGACAGGGGGATGGATGCAGCAAACCACCATGGCATGTGTATACCTATGTAACAATCCTGCACAACCTGAACATGTACCCCAGAAATTAAAGTATAATTTAACAAATGTAAAAAAAAATCATGAATATATGAACATTAAACAATATTCCTAAAATAATGGTACATGAAGAAATCAGAAGAAAAAAATTGATAAATTATAATAAAAAGAAAACATACCCAAACTTATGAAATACAGAAAAATCAGTACTTTAATAAAAGGGAAGTACTCTTAGTACTCTTATCTAAGAGGAAATTTATATAGTGCTAAATGCCTACATTAAAAAAGAAGAAAGAGCTCAAAGAAACAACTAAACTGTACACCTTAAGGAACTAGAAAAAGAATGAACTAAGCCCAAAGTCAACAGAAGAGTGGAAATAATAAAGATTAAGGCAGAAATGAATAAAATAGAGAAGATAAAGCATCAGGAAAACTGTTTTTTTTTGAAAAGATAAACAAAATAGACAAACATTTAGCTAGAGTTTTTTTTTCAAATGAGAGATGATTCAAATAAATAAAATTAGAAATGAAAGAAGAGACACTACAATGGATACCACAAGAGGAAGCAAAGGATCACTCATAAGACACTACTTTTAAAAATAATGAATCAATAAATTGGATAACCTAGAAGAAATGGACACATTCATGTAAACATCCAACCTACCATGCCAAATATAGGTGATGGGGAGGAAGGCAGCAAACGACAATGCCATGTATGTACCTATGCAACAATCTTGCATGTTCTTCACATGTACCCCAAAACCTAAAATGCAATAATATATGTGTATGTGTGTGTGTGTGTGTGTGTGTATATATATATATATATATATATATATATATATATGAAACCTGAATGGACCAATAACAACTGAGGACACTAGATCAGTAATCAAAAGCTTTCAACCAACAAAAGCCCAGGACTAATTGGCATATCTGGTGTTTTCTACCAAACTATGAAAGAAGAACATAGGTTCCATGTCTTGGCTATTGTGAATTGTTCTGAAATAAATACTAGAGTGCAGATATCACTTCACTATATTAATTTTATTTCTCTTGCATCTAAACCTAGCAGTGGGATTGTTAGATCATATAGTAGTTCTATTTTTAGTTTCTTGAGAAACTGCTATAATATTTAACCATTTCACAATGTGTTTGTGTGTGTATACTTCAAAACATTACATTGTACATGTTAAAAACATACAATGCTGTCAATTTTAAAAATAAAATAAATAAAATAGCAAGAAACACGTGTCAATGTCCAAGTAATAAAAATGAAAATTGAAGTTTTAAATCATGCTTATATTCTATAAGATGTTAAATATACAAAATAAAATTGAAATTTAAAGGAAAAGATGCAACTATTATTTTACATATATAGTTAGATTTGGGTAGTTTGTTGGTAATGTGAAATGATCTTTAAAAGGAAACTGTAATTAAACTGAGAAGAAACTAATCATAAAGTATAATATAAGAATTAGGAGAATGAATTTAAGCATTCAGATCTGGGACAATTACTGTAATAGATGTATCTCTAAAAACAATAAAAAATTAGATACAGATATACCTACAAGAATGATAACATAGTAAAACGCATGAGTTACTAAAGCTCATAGAGACTAACAGCTCTCCATCTGACTAGAGTCAACAGGTTATCTTAAGCTCTAAAAGAAAAAGGGGACTCTCTACTTGTGTTAGTCTTTTGTCATGCTGTTAATAAAGACATACCTGAGACTGGGTAATTTAAAAAGCAAAAGAGTTAATGGACTCACAATTCCATGTGGCTAGGGAGGCCTCACAATCATGGCAGAAGGCAAAGGAGAAGCAAGGACATATACTACATGGTGGCAGACAAGAGAGCTTTTGCAGGGGCACTCCATTTATAAAATCATCAGATCTTGTGACACATTCGCTATCATGAGAACAGCATAGGAAAGATCTGCCCCCACAATTCAGTTACCTGTCATTGGGTCTCTCCTACAATGTGTGGGAATTACGGGAGCTACAATTCAAGATGAGATTTGAGTGCAGACACAGCCAAATCATATCAACACTTTATTTCTGAACTTCAACAAACAGCTAATTTTGATCTCCTTCTATTAAAAACAAAAGCTTAACCTTAGAAACACAGGGGTTATCCTGGCCTAACACAGTGCTATGTGTGGTGGGAGGGAAATAATATCACTTGGAAATGTTTTTAAGCATCAGGGCCAGTTGAGGCTAGGAGGAGGACGTGTATGCAGGGAGATTATAGCTGAACACAAACTTAGTGTTCCAAGGACACAAGTGAAAGGGCTTAGTAGAGAAAGAAGAAATGAATGAGTAAATAGGGCTGAGATGCTTAAGAACTGATGGAAATTGTCTTATAGAGTCAGTGTTCTTATAAGAAACATGAGAAGACATGGCAGAGTCTAATGTTGCCATATCTTGTAATGCCATCCTTGAACACTTCCTTCAACAATGTACTATTTTCGTACATTTGGGGGTTTTGATTTCCTTCTTGGGCAATTCCTTCCATCTGATTTCAACTGAATTCAAATTGGGAAAATTAACAATATTTCTTAGTATGTGCTTTAGCTTGTAAATCCACTTAGATTCCAGTAATCATCTTAAAATAACTGTCTCTTAATTATTCTTTGTGAGTGCTTGTGCTGAAATCATAGGTTAAGAGCATAATGTTCTTCTGTCTCAAGTGAAGAATACATTGTCTTTCACACATTAAGAAAAATTATGTTTCATTCTCTAAGTTTATAGTTATGGCTTTTTGAACTATTTATTTGCTATCATATTCTCTTAAATAACTATGTTAATGGGTAAAATTAAGTATTGTAACATTTACTACATTTTACTATACTCTAACAATGGCTTTTTATAAATCTTTAGGTTTTTTCCTAGGACAGTGTAAAACGTACAAAGTTCAATAAAATGATGTAACTGTCACTGTTATGTGACAATTTCTCAACTATTCACTTGTTTATCTTCTCTGAATATAATTTTTATGTCCAAATATTCATTTTAGCAGCAAAAATTGAGGATAATAATCCTTAATGTCACTGAAGACATAGTAGATTTCTTCATTTTATATGGTCACAATCCTATATCCAATTAACTTTGAAAGCATACTTTCTACAAAACTTTGGTTTCCAGTGCTCAAGCTGAACATTTCTTCGAAACTAGAAACTGATGTATGAAATGATAAAATATAGACCAAAGGCCTGGAAATTCTCTTTATTTTATAATTATTTTTATTTCTTCAGAAAATGCCTTAGGATTTTCTTTGTCACTTTCAACTAGGGAAACCACTGGGAAAGAGTTGAAAGAGATCTCATCTGAGTCAATGTCCATCTTTCTGATTATTTGACTCCACTGTTAGCTGTTTCCTCTGTTAGGGAGAGTTGTAGCGTATTGACTGTAACTCTAAAGGATTATTTATTATTTGTGATAATAAACGATCCTTTAGAGTTATAGTTGATACGCTAGTGTTTCTACATTAAGCAGTTACACAGTGTCATGTATGCCCCCGAAAAAATTTGAAAAATTTATCTTTTACTATTTTTAATGAATTAACTATTTTACAAATATGTGTAATGCCACTTATGAAGTATATTCTATATGATAACAACAGGGCTAAATGCTTATTTATTTTTTCTTTTTTTTTTCTAGATATGACTAACAAAATGCAGTTAAATTAATTTAAGCAAAATTGGAAATGTATTGACACAAAACTTCAAATCAGGCCTGAAGATCCATATTGCCCTAAGGGAAAAGGTAGAAGTGGGCCTTGTCAATGACTAGAAACTGTACTTTAGCAATAATCAAGACTGTGTCTCAATTTCTCATCTCTGCTCATTTACACCCATCAAATTTGCTCTCCCTACAATTAAAAAAATCATTGTAACAGAAAACATAGTTAATGGCATTTCTGGCCTTTATAACTTACAACTTCAGCTCATAGGACTGAGGTCTTTCTTGATTTCAGTTCCTAAATGCCCAAGAATGACCTCAGTTTAGCTTAGTCTGGCTCAGATGCCCAGCTTTAGGTTAGGACAAATCAGTGTGAGTAGAGTTTGTGTTAGGTATTACAAAATTAAAGATTTTTATTTAATCATATGGATTTTAATAGAGAGTAGGGAGTTGATCACCAGAAAAGTTTAGGGTAGACCACACACAGTTATCCAAAAGAATATTTGCTACAGTTTGAATGTTTATGTCCTCTCCAGAATTCATATGTTGAAACATAATCACCAGTGTGGTGCTACTAAGAGATTTGACCTTTGAGAGGTTATTAAGTCATGAGGGTAGAACTTTAGTGAATGAGATTAAGGACTTTATAAAAGAGGCTTCACACAGTGTTTGGCCTCTTGCTCTTCTGCCTTCTACCACATAAGGACACAGCAACATGGCACCATCTTGAAAGCAGAAAGCAGCCCTCACCAGAAACCAATGCCAGTATCTTGATCTTGGATTTCTCAGCCTCTGTAACTACGAGAATTAAATTTCTATTGTTCACAAGTTACCAAGTCTGTGGTATTTTGTTATAGAAGCACAAACACATGAAGAGCAGTAAAATTACTGTTCTTTCTCTTCTCTCTTTATGTAATACCACTTTTTTACAGATGAGAAAACTGAGGATCCAATATACTAGGTAAAATGCCCAAAGACATTTTGCTGATAAGTAACTGAGATTTCAGTCAGGTGGCTGCCTTTAGAAGTCTATGTTTTTAACTGCTACAATATATTAGGTTGGTGCAAAAGTAATTTTTGCAATTACTTTAAATGGGAAAAACCGCAATTGCTACAAGTGTCAGAAAATTTAATACTTAATTACTCGATAAATATCAAATAATAGATTATTAATTCTGATCCTCTAAAAAGCTGAACCTAAGGAAAGGATTAAAGTGACCATACTTTATTTGTAGAGAAGAACAAGTGAAAAAGGAATGAGGGCAAGGAAAGTTAAGAAACAATGTGAAAACGTGCATTACTTCCTAGGCCAACACTTCTTAATGAGCTGCAAGACAACAGTAGGTCACCAACAGTCACATTTACTTGCAAACGAGTCAGCAACTCTCTTTTGGAGTATTCCATGAACGAGAAGAAGGAAGGGTAATTTATTTCCCAAACTCCCTCTTATCTCTTCTTATCCATTGGTTGAAGTTTACCTAATGTGACATTAACCTCCCCTCACATCAAATTTGCATTGGAGAATCACATTGGTGAGTGTTCATTATTTTATATTTCACAAATTCTGTTATGGTACTTCAATTTTGAAACTGTAGAGAAGATCCAAAAACAAAACAAAACAAAACAAAAAACACAGAGTATACAGTATACCTGGTTGATTATGCTTGGCTGTCCCAGAACAAGAGTCATGGTTGTGGCAGCATGGTCCAAGAGGTAGAAGGTGTATTCAGATGGAAAGAACAAGTAAGGAAAAACTAAAAAGGCAAATAAGATCTGTCTGATACAGTCTACTTCTTGTACCACTCAATGCACTCACGTCTTCCCATTATGTATAGATTCCATTTTACAATATTAAGCTTACAATTTTTTTATGAGAATAAAGACATTCTCACTACTTCTCTCCAAGGGGAAGTTTACCGTTCTTCAAGTTGGAGGCCAGTTAAAATATCCTAGAAGACTTTAGCAAGGGAGATGATACAATAAGATACAGTCTCTGCTGCTCTATGTGGTCTTGTGATCATAACTTACATTCGTCATCTTCCTTGTCCTCTACCTATTTTAGATCATCTCATATTTTGCTAGTAAGTCGAATGGTCTGGCTTACATTTGCTATATCTTCATTCTTAGTTTTTTAGAATTCTTGCTACCCATATCCTAACTGTATTGTTGTTATCACTTATATGTGTTCTTTACTAAACAAGCAATGACAAAGAGAAACATCAGTGAATTTCCTGAGTTTTAAACGTATTTATCTTCAACTTTATTGTATAGCGGCAACTCTGGATCCTTATGTGCTGGATATCTATTATTTGAGATAGTGATGTATCTCCTTTATGCATTGTTCTACCACATGAGGAGCTCAAAGTGACCAGATAATAGTCAACACTTCCAGTTTAGTACAAATTTTATATGTGTTCTTGTCCTGGAGAACTTTTATTCTGTGGGAAGTTTTATCTTAATGGGAACCAGAAATTATTTCCTAGAAAACTTCAGGGTTACAGAAAAAGGAAGAAAAAAATTCCACAAGTGAGAGAACAGTGTGATAGTATGTGATCTGGTATAACAGTGAAAGAGAGGCCATTTCTCTTTACAATTTTTGGTTCCTGAGTCAATGTATTCTAGAAATAGGGGGCAGAGTAGCATTTACCTATTATCAATTCACTACTTATACTGAAACGTCAGGTATAAGGAACAGTATCTCAAATGAAGAGTATTTTTTTCCGCTTTTGACAACTTGAATGCGTCTTCAGTCATACCATAATTTTAACAGGTCAACAGTATCTGAGCACTGAGAAGTGTGGTAAAACAAACAAAAAACCCCTCATTTTAATAAGCATGTTGTCACATATCTTTTTCTGTAATATAGGTTCCTTGGACTGATGTGATAAGTGTGGTATTATGTGGATGGATAATCCCTGGGATGGCAGTGCTGATAAAGGTATCATAGACGGGGAAAAACACCTATATCTGGAGTTTTTAAAATCAAGTTCTCTAGGGGTAAATTGCCATTTTCCTTCCCCTTGGTAACAAGCTTTAGAAAGTATCACAATGCAATCCAGTGGTCACTTGTCCACCCAATGAATGGTGTATTATTCAGTGTTCAGTATTGGTGTCTGCTGCTGGTAGGTTAGATACTCAGCATGGCGAAACTCATATGAGTCATCATGAAAGAAAATGGGCAAAAGGCATCGCTGCACCTATGCATAGCTTTCCTTTCTGCCATCACGCATGTTAGTTCTTTTTGTGAGACCTTTCCATAAGCGTTGGAGTGGTTGGAAAGGAAAATGCCTGATTATACATAAATAGAACTTAGGTCTTCCACCTGTTTTTTTTTTTTTTTTTTTCAGAGCCCACTAAGAAGAATATGATCTTTGGGTAGCTACAATGAGCTAATAAATTACTTTCACACTTTAAGCCCATTTCCATTACACATTAAGCCCAAATTCATCTTCATGTCTTCTTTCAGATGCTCTTGTCTCTTTCTTCTTCCTGTTTTATGTCTCCTAGGATCCTGAACAAAGAGTAAACCATTTAAATCTACCCGTGAGTCAGTCCACAATGTATCTTAGATAAATGTCCTCTCCACATGAAGTGGGTGGCCAAGTTTTTCTACAGCTCTTTACTCTCATGGATTTGCCTTCAAACACCATATTTTACAGACAGTCTTTGATAGGGCTGTCATGTGATAGCTATCCATGTTTGATTAGCACCAACATATTATGCCAGCTGATCTGTGAATCTGGCAGAATTCGTTCCTCTTCTATTCATTATTCAAAGGGAAAACACTGCCAGTGTGCAGTGAGGGAAATTCAGTAATGCATCAGTAGACCAGTGGTCTAGGCCACTGCTTTGAAATGATTTGCTTGTGAATTCTGGACTTGCACAAACTCAGTCCTCAATATACCATTTCCAGCACACAAAAGTTGCTGTTGTAAATCCACACCTTTTTACTCAGAGAATAACACCTAGCTGATGACATAAACTTCTGGTCACGTAGTCTTTTGATCCAGCTCACGATATAAACCTCAGGTCATAGAGTCTTTTGGTGTGTCCCATGGTCAGAATCTGAGATTTAATCCAGTGACAGTGGGACACCAGGAGTTCCATGAACAGGAGATTCTTTTCTGGCCACAGACTGTGTACCCCCACTCTAGAATGCTAAGAGTGTTAAGTTTGAATATGCCAACATTATTACTTAGGGTATTTCTAGCACCATAGAGCTGCTAGATCATATGAGACATGAAAAATAAAACTTAGCACTGATAGCCTAAATCTACCACAAAGCTCTATCTTGCTCTGGAACTCATTCAAATTTTCCAGGCTTCTTGGTTGCCTAATAAATGTTTGGAACAATATTCTAAGTTGAAATATATGCTGACTTCCAAGTTTGAAGAGGCTCTAAACTTTCTAAGTGGTTGGTTGTAAAAATAAAACAGCATTTTACTTATATCAAAGTGGATATTTCAGTATTTCCCAGACACCCATGTATCTAAAAACTTAAGAATACTTATTAGCCACTTCCATAGTTTCTTGTGGTTCAAGGCTCTCTGATTGTCACTTTGACTTTATAGTCCATTGTGGTAATTATGGCTACCATTTTTTCTGATGATTAACTATTGTCATCTAGCTTTGCATTCCATAATTATATGATTCTTCACTGATATTAGGGAAGTCAAGCTAATGGTGGCATCCCTCACCAAAAACTCTAGCTTATAGTAGTTAGCCACCACCATTGCTTTTCAAAAATGCTTAATCCTACCTTACCAGTGCAAATTTTTAACTGCTAGGTGAAAGAGATAACTTCTGGACCCCTCTGGAACATTTAGTCAGGTAATCATTTCTCAAAGAATATCTATATCTATATCTATCTATATCTATATTTATATATCTATATCTATATATCCTTTGCTGCACTACAGAATTTCCTTCACTGCACATTGGCAGTGTGTTCCCTTTGAATGTCAATTGCCAACTCAAAGCACATTTTGAGTTGGTAATTGACATTTCTGTGCTTATATTACTTTTATTTTCCTGAAACTCTAATTGTTTCTAAACACAGAAGCAGCCAGATTAGTCCATAATCTTACATTTTCATGTCTACTTAATGTCATTCCTACTTGCTATTTTATCTATCAATGCTGCTACCTTTTCCTGCCCTTTATCTCAGTTGTCCACAGATGAAAGAGTAAGTGCAATATTTTTATGTGACAAGACTTATTAGAATTCTTCTTAATAAGAAATTGGGTTCCTATTTCTTTCAGATAAATAGGCAATCTAAACATAAAACTCCATCTCAAGGCTATATTGTGTAGAAGCACACCATTGCTAATCACCTTAACTGAGGTCCTCTAGGAAATAGAACCTAGGACAAGAGTTAAGAAGTTAATACTTTATATGAAGCAATCGGTAATTCTATGTCACTGTGCTGGCTACTGTTTCACTGTGATTCAGAGGAAAGCACAGCAGGTCTCCTAGCAGATGCATTTGCTCATTGCACAGGACTCCTTAGGAAAGGCAAAGAACAGCCGTTCTTTGCAGAATTGCATGGCAGTGAGAAAAGGAAGAAAATAAAATGTTCAACCACATTTCCTGTTTTCTGTTGGTCATAATTCAACCCATGGGAAACGAAATCTCTGCCCTTCCAGGTTGCATCATTTGATACCTTACATTGCTGCCTTACAATTGATATGTTACATGGTGCCAGATCCAACGCCCCATAATCCATTGTTCCATCCACCATTTAGAAATGGTGGGACCCTGGAAATGCCTAGCATTGTGCTGGTCAAGCTGGATGCTTTCTCAGCATGCGTGACTGATCTGCCCTCTCTGTTGTTCAACGGACAGATTTGTAGGTAGATGGGTCATAAGGACAGAATAAAACCATTGGGGAATTTGGGGAGCCATGTAAGCTTTTTGTCTGAAACAATCAACTCCTCTCTGAAATCTCATATTTAATGTATAATTGTTGTGAAATTATTAACATTTTACCTATCTGTGTTCTTCATGAACTGAGAATTCCAGAGGGGAAGAACTCAATTGTCTATTTATTTTTGTATTTCTGCGGTTTTTTTATTGTGTCTATTTATTTTGGTATTTCTGCATTTTTTTATTGTTGTTGTTTTAATTTTTGAGACAGGATCTTGCTCTGTTACCCAGGCTGGAGTGCAGTGGCATGGTAAAGGCTAAACGCAGCCTTGACCTATGGGGTTGAATCAACCCTCCCACCTCAGCTGCTCAAGTAGGTGGGACTACAGGTGTGTGCTACCATGCCCTATTAATTTTTGAATTTTTTGCATAGATGTTGTTTTGCCATGTTGCACAGATTGGTCTACAACTCCTGGGCTCAAGTGATCCTCCTGCCTCAGCTTCTCAAAGTGCTGGAATTACAGGCGTGAGCTTTCATGCCTGGCCTATTTTTGTATTTCTAAAGTCTACAAAGTACCTGGTACAAAATTAACTGTAAAATAATTATACATACAAGTAATAGAAGAAAAAGTTTTTAAAGATACCAACATTTAGTGTGGTTTATCAAACAACTCGTTTTAATCTGCTTTCTCAAGAAGAGGATTCTCATTAACATCATTATACTATATATTCTTAATTTGAAATATAGGTTATTAAAATCATGGCTTCATTTTTCTGAGGCTCAAATGTGGGTTCATAATTCTTGACCTAACAACCCAAAGCCAAGCTCAGACAAAGGCAGAATTATTAACAAGACGTTTGTATAGTAACAAGAACAGAAAATGTGATTTAAATGGAGATTAGATTGAAATTAGCTTGATCTCATAATTATGACCTTCAGTATCTGGAAAAGAAGGAGAAGTGGTTCATTAATATAAAAATATTATTGGATAATCATAAGTATTCAGAGAATACAGTTAAATTTTTAAAAGTTCTTTACTTTGCCTGAATCGTTAATCAGGCTATCAGTCTGAAACTCTTGAACGCTGATTTTTTTTCTTTTCTTTCCCTCAATCCTAGAACAGTTCATTCCCACTGCCATTGTCTATATGTGTCTGCATGGGGTCAGAAACTTCTTTTATACTATAACCTGATGTTTTTGTGTCACTTTTTCTGTTTTCCATTTAACAAACACCCGTCTGTTAAAAATGGTGAAGAGGGCATTAGAAGAATGAGGCGAGTTGAAGTAGGAGTTAAATGAACAAAATTCTGTATTGCCTCACTTATTCTATAATAAAAAATGTTTCAGGTATATTACATTTAAATAATTTTATATTTGTCATATATTTTTCCATGATAATTAGTGACAGAAACTATTAACATGAAAATATGTCTTTAGCACTAGCTTTCCTATAGTCTTAAGAATTTTAAATTCTTGTCCAGTGTTCCAACTTCTGAAATACAGATTTATAAAATCCAAAGCAGAATCTTAATTTAGTAGAATGAAAATAAGGACTTTATATTCATAATTGCCAACATACTTATTTCGCTGGATCTCATGTTGCTAGAAAACAGGCATTCTACCACAGCTTTCCCACTATGTATTCACAGTAACAAGTTCAGCAGAATATTAATAAACTAGATTTTGGTTTTTTATTTGGCAGTTGCTTACCAGCTGCTTCTAATTTGCTCTTTTGACCTTCCTATTGAAATAATATAAATAAGAGGTAAGCTTTTTATTATAGTGTGTAAATTATTCTTTCTCTGTCTAGCCCACCTAGCCTTATTTCTGGCTATGATACTAATATAGAAGCTCTCTGATGTAAAAGTTTCAAAGATGTTCATTCATATCTGAACACATATTTTGTTACTGTTCTTAAATTTACATTCAATAAGAGGTTTAATTATTATTTTTTTGTTTTCCTACAATTCTCAGTGTTTAACATTAGTAAACAGAGTTATATAGGCAATTTGCTACCTCTGGCATATGATTAAACTAAGGCATACCATAAATTTTGTTTTTAATGCTTGTGTAGGTTCTAAGATTCAGTCCAAATAATATTTTTGTACTGGATTATTAAAGTGTTTCCAAATATTTTTATGATCAAAATCTTATTTATTTATGTATATACTACCTTAACAAATAGCACTTACTGTAGACAGGTATTATGCTATATACCAGGGCTACATGGCTAAGCAAGGTACATAAACTCTTTGTTCTGTTGGTGCTCACAATCTAGAAATGATGACAAATGTTTACCTCCACTATCTCTGTAAACATTATATACAACTACCTATTATTACAAAATACATAATTGCAAACTCCTGCAAATGCAATGAAGAGAAAGTATAGGATGCTATAAGAGCTGTTTTTGCTTTTAAGCCATTTTCTCTTTCACAAAGCTAACCTTAAGGGCTCTGTGATGCTTGGACACGGATTTGAATAACTACGTTTATTTTTTGCAAGTTAAATTTATTTTAGCTTCTGCTAGCAGGGGCATTAGAGGGGCATAAGTCAATGGTTTCTTTCTGTTTGCTATTCTTGTTAAAAACAAAAAAAAAAAACAAAAAAAACAAAAACAAAAAAACAAAAGCAGAAAAATCCTCCAGACAGCAGGAATTGTTTTCAGCAGCAACTGTTTCCAGTTTTCAGGTTTTCTCATATTTCCAGAGCCTGCCACATTAGAACCCTATCAGAGATAACAAAACTAGCAGTAGAGTGCCATTGCCTCAGAGCTCTGAAACCCCCCTTATGGACACTATCCTCTCAGCTTCCCCTTCCTAACCAATAAGAATTTTAGATTCTGACAAACTTGATGTAACCTCTTCTTTTTGATTTGATAGCCCTAGAGTGGTAGCTACTGCTTGTCATTGTTATTTCTATATTTTCAGGTTTTAAGCAACTTTATAAAAATTTATTATATTAAATTCTGTTAAAATAACTTGTATGGTTTCTATGTTCCTATATGGTTGAAACAAGAACAGTTATCAGGGGTTCCTTTCCACAATGGAAATATGGTAAGGATTTTTCTGAAATGATTTTTGACCTAGATTTAAAGAATTATCTCCACCCCAGATCAATAGCCCAATCTTTAGGTTCATTATAACACTGACAATGAAATATCTGCTTTAAGGTTCTATAAGCATCTCAAACTGATAAGATTAAAAATAAAATTAATTTTTTTCTTAATGCATTGATCCTTACATTTATTTCTTCCTTTTATCACTATGCTAATGAATGACACCAACATCCACTTATTTACTTAAATATCTGGAGATTATTCTTTATTCCTTGTTCTTAGAGCCGCATAGTCAATCAGTCACTAAATATGCCATTTCTGTAGTTAAATAGCCCTAAAATTGTTTGCTTATTTCCATCATTAGTTACTATTTCCATCACATTCCTTGCCTGACTTCTTAGGGAGGTTTCCTCCATGTACTTCCTGATTATAGGCTTTATCTCATTTAATCAGTCTTCAGTTTTAATTCTCTACACATTTAAAAGTAGAAACTTAATCACACTATATTCCCATATGTAAATCCATCCAATAAGCTCTGCATTAACCTAAAGATAAAATCAAAACTACTCTGCCATGATCTAATTACTGCTTACTTTAAAAAATCTTAAAAGAAAACAGTATTTTATAACTCTCACTATGTGCGTTCAGTACTCTGTCACAGCCACTAATGAAAATGTATTAACGATTATTTTACAGAATTTCAGAATCAAATTCTTGGAATATTTTCTGATTCTAAATATTAATGTTGCTAATTAGAATCCAAAACCACTCTTGGAGAAATAAAGCACATCATGAGTTTGTAATCATTTTTTTTTTGCCTTAAAAATGATATCCTAGGGAATTCAAATTTCATGAGCACACAGTGTTTAAATCAGATCCATGGTTGGCTGTTTGATTTACAGGATCAGAAATACACATATATAAAAGTTTTGAAAAGAGAAGACAACGGAAATGAAACAGTTATTGGGGAAGTATATACAAGCTGCCTGAATTTGACTTTGCTGTACTACTTATCATATGTATGACCCTGTGCAATTTACTTCTCCCTTTCTCTCTCTATTGAGTCATCAATGGGAATAATAAGAAAGTCTACTTCACATGATTGGTAGAAAATTAAATTATTAATATATGGGAAAGCATTTAGAACACTACTTAGCAAGGAGAAATCGCTTGATGTTTTCATTGAACTATGTGTACACACACACACACATATATATATATATATATATATATATATGTGCCTTATATAAATGTGTACATATATAAACATATATAACTACACAATAAAAACAACCAATTCTCATTATTTGTCTTCATCAACTTATCAGAGGAATTTGACATGACTGTACTCTGTTTCTTGAAACATTTTATTCACTTGGCTTTCAAGGCACTAACTTCACTTACTTTTTCTCCTATTTTTCAGACTTCCCTTTCTTAGTTTTTATTGCTCATCTTTTTCTTTTCTGTATTAGTTCATTTTCACGTTGTTATGACGAGATACCCGAGACTGGGTAATTTATAAAGGAAAGAGGTTTAATTGATTCACAGTTCTGTGTGGCTGGAGAGGCCGCAGGAAACTTACAATCATGGCAGAAGGGGAAGCAAACAAGTCCTTTTTCACATGTTGGTAGGAAAGAGAAATGCAGAGCAAAGTGGGAGAAAAGCCTATTATAAAACAATCAGATCTCATGAGAACTCATTCAATAGCATGAGAATAGCATAACAGCATGGGAGAATGCCCTTATGATCTAATCATCTCTCATGAGGTTCCTTCCCCAACTCATGGGGATTACAATTTGGATTACAATTCAAGATGAGATTTGGGTGAGGACACAGAGCCAGACCACATCACCTTCTAAGGGGACACAGAGCCAGATCATATGGACTTCTAAGCTTGGAAGGCCCTACAGCTGAATCTTCAATCAATTTCTGCTTTCTATGCCTCTTACTGTATTTGTGTTCTAATCCAATCTTTTACTTTAAAGGCTGTGTGAATATGTTTGACTCAAATTTATATGAATATTATAAAGAAGTCCCTGAATTTCTGCTGTGCAGAAATTTGTATAGTTAAGTATCTACTCATACTTTTACTAATGGTAGAAAACTAAATCATTATGTGTCACAATATAAGTTTCTCCTATTTTACTATTCCAAACCTGCTATTCTACAGTCTGATTTAATCACAGGTCACAAAACTCTTGAGAACTGAAGAGGACTGATAAAATTTTATCACTTTAAATTTTATATGCTGGATGTATTTTATCTGGAGAAATATTTATTAATATATGTATAATGTATTTTGAATATTTTATATACATATAAAGAAATTATCCATCCCTTAATTTGTGCTTATATTGTGCATGTGCTAATAATTATTGAATATCCTGAAAAACAAAATGCCAAAACTATGTGGCATTATTTTGTATATGCAATGTATATTATAAACAAATTATACTTAATAAGTTACAAGTACTTCATGGTCAACAAAATTTTGTCTGCATTACCATTTTTTCTAATATTAAATTTAATCCCAAGTAAATTTTTTTTAAATAATGCCTTCTTTGGAAAAAAATCTTTCACTGTATGTTACAAAAGCTGAAGATAACTGGTATGCACAGAAATGAACAGCTGATGTTTTATATTGCACTTGCTTTCAGGCATAGGCTCATTGCATTCTTTCTCTCTCTCTTGCTCTCTCTTTCTCTCTCTCTCCATGATTTATATATTTTGTTAAGCCCCCACATAGTTGAAATTCTTAAATGAAATATGATCGTAATATGACTATATTATAATGCAAATTATAATTTTCTAAAATTTACATATGAAAACACTTAAGCAAAGTGATTTACATATAATTATCACTAATCTATTTCTGTATACATTTCATTCAGTTAAAATTATTTTCAATTCCTAGGTTTTATTTTACTTTCATCATCACTATGTTTACTGCCAAAATAAATACTTTGGCTAATGTAAGGCACAGATATATTAATAAATAATAGAGATATCAAGTTGTTAAATGTAATTTAAAGTACTAATACCATCTTCTATTTCCTGTGTCTAAAGATATATGTTCAGATTTTACAAAATACAAAAAGAAATGGGTTCCCCCAAAATATGAATAGAGTACATGTAAGATTAGAGAGGTGCTTTGGTATAATGAAAAGGACCATGAGAGAAGCCAATGTTGTTTCCTTTCCACAGAAAGACTAATTGCAATTTAATGAGACTTTATATTCAGACTCCTTGAGAAAATTACATTGATGAGGAAATACCTGTTCCAAAATGTCAGTAATCTTTTAAATCGATGAGTTTTTGAGATTGAAAATTTAATGAGCTTACAAGATACCAATCTGTGGTCTGTTGAACATTCACATAGAATGGGTCAAATAACAGCCTAAAGGTGTTCTCAAATGTACATGCAACTTCACTGTAAGTCCTACACTTACAAGGACTAGATATAATTTTGAGTAGGAGTAGACATCATTTTGCATGTTGAGGAATGTGTGTGAATGAATTACCTTTTAGGCTGAATTTTTAAGGTATAAAACACAACAGAAAAATCTATAGAAGTTTAATGATACGGAAATTATTTTCAAATTATATTCTCCATTCAATTGACTTTAAAATATCTTTGTAATCGATATTTACTATTTTTTAAATATTTAGAACACCCTGATTTTCTCAATGTTTCCATAATAGTTATTTGTAATGACAGAAATCAGTATTTATAATGTTTTACATGAATTGGAGTTAGAAGCCAGTGAGAGGCAGAAAAAAAAAAGACTATGTTGTTCTAAAACATTCTCGGTTAGTGAAATAATATTGTCTGTTAGACTTTGTAGTTTGAGAACAAGGAATCTAGTACAGATTTTGCCATTGGTTATAAGCTTAAAGGAAACTTTCTAATTATTTGCATATATTTATTTCTGCAAGTAAAGAATATAGGTCAACATTCTCTCTTGGAGTAGATTTTAGGGCTTTGGTAGAAATGAATATTTCTAAAATTATGAGCAATTATTATTTATAAACTATTACATTCTGAAATGTTGAAAGTAATTGCAGAAGATAATTCTTATTGAGCCAAGTTATATAAATCGTAGCCTGTCAGTAATTTTTTTTTAATTTTTTGAGACAGAATCTGGCTCTGTCATCAAGGCTGGAGTTCAGTGGTGCCATCCCAGTTCACTGCAACCTCTACCTACCGGGTTCAGGCGATTCTTCTACCTCAGCCTCCTGAGTAGCTGGGACTGCAGGCCCCTGCCACCAGGTCTGGCTCATTTTTGTATTTTTAGTAGGGATGGGATTTCATTATATTGACCAGGCGGGTCTTGAACTCCTGACCTTGTGATCCAGCTGCCTTAGCCTCCCAAAGTGCTGGCATTACAGATGTGAGCCAACATGCACAGCCAAAAAATTTCTTAAGCATTTTTTTTCCTGAGACAATAATAGTTGCTCATATCAGGTGAAGTGAAAAAGGAAGAAGATGTTTTGTGTCTCCTGTAAGCATAGAGTGGCAAATGGTAAATTTTATTTGGAAAAATCATAAATAGATCATTTGTCATGAAATATTTCATGTTTTGCAAGCTAATTAGATGAAATGTTATATTTTATATAAGATAAATCCAGGGTTTGCAGCATAATATTAAAAATAACAAGGAATATATTTAAGCCCTTTTGTTAGCAAATGCCATTTTCTTCTACTGCCAACAAATAAGATCTCCTGCCTTTCTTTTCCAGGTTCTTCTTTCTCCAGTTTATAGGACTGATCTTTACCTTAAGGCAGCCAATTTTAAACAGTTAGCTCTACGGGGTTATGTTTAAGAATATAAACTTGGGAAATACCATGTATATATGTCACAGTGTCCTTTCACTATCATCTGTATTGGTCAGTTTTGCCACACTAACAAATGATCTTCAAATCTCATTTGCATTAACAAACATTAATTTCCTAGCTGAAGGTAAGGTGTGACTCGGCTAATGGCTGCATATCTTCTCCAGGTGTTTGTTTTCTCTTTCTTGCACCCTGAAAAGAGAGACTTATATATACATCATACTCTTGTCCCGGGAGCATCTTAAAGCCGTGCTGCATATTACTGCTTCCACTCAGATATGTTGTACATCACATCTGTTCACAAACTGCTGGCCAAGATGTCACACTGCCAAGCCGAAACTCAGTGAGGTAGGTTTGTGCTCTCTTCTCACAGGAGGCATGGCAAATCACATGGCAAAAAGGAAAGGGAGTTAATCTTCTTAAAGGAAAGAGAAGAAATAATTACAAACAAAAAATATAGGAGTTTTGCTGCCATGTATCATCACATATTAGATCAGCTTATTGTCCTGGATTAGTCCCTGTCTCTTACAACATCCTCTGTAAACCATTTGAAACTCACTGAATGGAAACTCTTCTAGTTCACGGACTAAATATCTTTTCCTGTTTCAATCTTAGTGGCACTCTTTCCAGCTTTTGTTTTTTTCCAACCTGCAGCAGAAAAATAACTGTTTCCATAGAGTAGACATATTTCTCCCTCTGTTCCTATTATCTCCAGACATGTCCAGACCTCTGATTGTCTATTTCTTATATAATACAACTTTTATGCAAATGACAAGGGAAGAAATAATACTTAAATTATGAGGCATATGTACAAAACAGGTTGTAGGGATTTTAACTCTGATTATGACAAAGCTAGGAGAACTTTGCACTGAAAGATCAGAAAGTTTATTCATGATACAACTAAGTTTTGCAGGTAAGCTACAGGACTACAGTGCTCTCTATCAATATAGACTCTTCTTCCCAAGCCCCTACTGACTTCTGACAATCAAGAACAAATAATTTTAGTCTTACCCAATTTAAAATTAATATGGCATAACAGTAGAAATAGTCCTCTTTAGGTAATATTTAGTTTCACTTAGGAAAAATAGCCTACAAAATGCTCAGCCTACCATCACTTTTAGCATCCTTCCCTGTCTGATATTTTCACTGTTTCCCTCCAAAACTTGAGCCACATTTTGAGGGGTAATTCCTTAGAGAAGCTTTTCCACATGTGTATGAGTGCCAGTGCACAAAATATAGAAACATTGTTACATAGAAAAAAAACAAATAAGTAATCCAACAAATGGATAAATACATTATTTGCAAATCCATATAGATATATACTCTATAAGAGAGAAAACAATAGAGCATAGCTAATAGAGGCTGAGTTGCAAAAACATCATGTGAAATGAAAAATGAAAGTCATGAGTGAGATTCTGGGAAGATGACAGTGGCAGAAGCCCAGTTTTTCAATCTCTCCAACCTCCCCATATTAAAAGAGAAATACACACAACAGGTAAAAAACTTGAAAAGAGATACAAAATAGTGACAAATATTGAAGACAGGCAAAGAGCCAAAAACTAATGTAAAGGAACTGAATAATAAAAAATTGTAACTCAAAATTTTCTGGAAATAAAATTAAATAATGTCTACATTTTTAAAGAGTAGACAATGTACCTATAAATATTGAATTAGAAAGACCAATGCCAAGACAGAAACTATTTTTCTTGGTTTCAAAGTAAAAACAAAATTCTATATATAATAATATTAGTTCCATCGTTGTTGTAGTTTTGAGATGGAGTGTTGTTCTCTTGCGCAGGCCAGAGTGCAGTGGTGCAATCTCTGGTCACTGCAACCTCCACCGCCCAGGTTCAACCAATTCTCCTGCCTCAGCCTCCCTAATAGCTGGGACTACAGCTGCATGCCACCACATCTGGCTAATTTTTGTATTTTTAGTAGAGTCGGGGTTTCATTATATTGGTCAGGCTGTCTTGAGCTCCTGACTTCAGGCAGTCTACCTGTCTTGGCCTCACAAAGTGCTGGGGTTACAGGCGTGAGCCATGATGCTCGGCCTATATTAGATTATTATTAAAATTTTACAGCAGTGCTTTATGCCAGATGAAAATCGAGTGATATATTTCAAACAGTTAAGGAGATAAAGTGTGAAACAAGTAAATTTAAATTCAGAAACACTAACTATTTTATGTATAAAGCCCTTGAAAATTGTACTAACATTCAAGACTCAGTTAACACTGTTTCACTAGCTGTCCTTCAGTAATCTACCAAAGAAAGACGTTGAAAATAAATATGACTAGAGAGACACTGATAAAAGGACAAATGTTGAACATTGATTATTTCATTCCTTCTAAAACTAAGGCAAAATGTGGACTAAGAGGGACAAAATATATACAGTGGTTGTGTTTTACAACAATGAAGATACAGTTCAATTTTTTGAATGCAAGAAGAATAGAAAAAACGTATACAAATAAAGCTTTTAAAATGTTTTTTAGTAACTATTTAGTTGGACTGAGTGTAAGCACTGTGGGTAGAATTAGTATTGGTTTTTGGAATAAAACTTATGAGTGGGTGATTCCAATGTTTTGAATCCTGTTCTTCTTAAGTACCAGAAATCTTGATGTGGAATAAAGGAGATAAATAGAGAAAGTGGTCAAATAGAGGCTCTATAATCTTTAATTTGAATTAGAAATAAAATATTATTATTTTTTAATTGTACTTTAGGTTCTGGGGTACATGTGCAGATCATGCAGGATTCCTGATTTCTTTTGACATGACCTTACTATTTTTTGAGAGCCTCCTCAATATGGAGAGGCTCTCAAAAGAGCCTATACCTATTGCCATAGGTATACACATGGCAATGTGGTTTGCTGCCTCCATCTCCCCATCACCTACATCTGGCATTTCTCTCCATGTTATCCCTCCCTGAGCTCCCCACCCCTCCAGTGTCCATCCCTTGGCTCCCCCAAACAGACCTCAGTGTGTAATGCTCCCCTCCCTGTGTCCATATCTTCTCATTGTTCATGATCTTCCTATGAGTGAGAACATGCAGTGTTTGATATTCTGTTCTTGTGTCAGTTTGCTGAGAATTATGGTTTCCAGATTTATCCATATATAACATATGTATAATCTCTAGCTCTGTCCATAAAAGAGATCTAGGAAAAATAAGAACCTCAGAAGAATGTAGATTATGATCTTTAATTACCTTTTTTTTTTGGCTAAAATAAATAAGTTCTTGGGGAAATGGCTGAGCCTGGCACACCTTGTCATTCTCCATATTGAGGAGGCTCTCAAAACATAGTAAGGTCACGTCAAAAGAAATCAGGGATCCACATGAAGATTTCTGTCCAACAAGGGGACAACTTGTGTTTCAATTTAGGTAACAGTAATAGACTAAAATACACCAAATATGTTTAAGTTCATGAGTTCACAATCGTATTGAAAATAGTCACCTTCTGAAGAGGTTAATAGAAAATCAGTTCTTCATCTGAAAATTGATAACTAAAGGTAAACAAATTTATGTTTTGATATATAAAAGTCATGTAGAATGCATGACATCATCTAGCTTTTAGGTGAATTTAACTATGATTGAGTTTTGACTACAGGAATACTCATGTATTGGTAGGGTAGGGTGCTGACTGTGTACCAGTGTCCAAGGCTGAACCTTTAGCATTTATGATTATGACCTTCTTTGAAAAAAGGGTCTCTGCTGATGCAGTTAGGTTAAAAATTTTGAGATTTTGGATTATTAGTGGTCCCTAAGTATAATGACAAAGGTCTTTATAACAGATAGAAAAGAGGAAGACACCAACAGAGAGAAGAGCTTGTGGAGACAGATGCAGAGATTGGAATTATGCAGCCATAAGCCAAGGAACATCTGGACCCACCAGAAACTAGAAGAAAATAAAAAATGATTCTCTTTAATCTTCACAGACAGTGTAGCCCTACTGATACCAATGTTTTTATTTCAGATATTTTGTCTCCAAAACCATGAGAAAAAAAATTTCTGTTTTTGTATCCCACCTACTTAGTGGAAATTTGTTACAGCAGCCACAGGAAACTAAACACAGGCATCATACACTGGTTTTTAAGGAAGGGACTCATTTCTGGATCTCTTGAATGTAGGATGTAATAACAAATGTCAGCAGGTTTTAAAAATATAAATGTAACTCTGTATACCTGCTGAATTTTACACCTTGAACAGTGTTGTAAGTTTTGTTTTTTTCTATGAATTAAATTATATCTCATAAAATATTTCATATTGTAATGCCTGAAATTATATTGAGAATCTATAATGTGGGAATTCTTTCTTTTAGCACCAGTGATGGAATGCATCTGTTAATTTAGAGACTGGGTTTGCCAATGTTAATAAAATAAAAATTGTTTTACTCCATATGTACTGTTTTACCTTTTCCACAGATCAGCTAAGAAAGAGACTGCTTTCATAGTATGCAATGGTTTTTCTTTGCCTATCTAAGAAAATATAGTGGTAAAAGGTCACAGCAATTTTCTTTATGGACCACATGTTACCAGTAAAATGAAATCATCCTAGCATATGGCTTTTATAGTAGAAACACACAAGCAAATAAAAATTCTAAATGTCAGAGCAACCACATTTTAGCACACACACATTTCCAAAATGTACAGAGAACAATAATAAAAATAAAGTTCAGAACATAGATCCAATTAAGAAATATACATTTCCAATTGAGAACAAATCAAGACCAGTTTTGCAAGATTTCTCAATCAGATTTTTCAATTATAGAAAAGTTTTTTCCTTTGTATTTTAACACATGTAGATAAAATATTTTCATCACAGTCACAGAAAATTTCAATGTATTTATTCATAGTGCATTCAGTAATTGTGTTGGAGGATGAGAAAGAAAATAAGATGTAGTGCTACTTTTGGCATGAATAAATAATGTGTTTTTGTTTTCCAGTATATCATGCTGCTTTTCTGATTTTGTACACATTTAAATCAAGTTAATATTTTGGTTTTCCTTCTTACCAACTTAATATGTATTATATTCTTTATTTGCATATGGTTGATTTTCCCCCAAATTTGTATAAATGTGTTTATACAACCAATGTAAGCAGATGTAATACAAAAGGAAAGGCCCAATAAGACAATGTAATGCAAAATTTCTCTTACTAAAAGAGAACTCTAAAGATGTGGTAAAGAAAATAAGGCTGGAAAAGAAACGGGTATGTGGAATATTTTGGAGGAGTATTATTTGTTTTGCTTTATTTCTCTTCACTAAGATAATCAGAATTTTAAAAATACTATTTTCCTGTTTAAAAGTAAGAGAAAATGACTAACATGTCAGCATCACTTTAGGCTTAAAGTCATTGGCCCACAATAAGAAATATAGTAGCATTACTCCAGGAAAATAGTTTTAATTGAAAGAAATGGTCAACAGACTGTGGATGACCTAGCAGTTTATAGCCCTTAAGATGGAAAAAAAATTGTAAATATTGTTTTATTTATTACTGTATTTTGTTTAAAGGGACTATCTACAGGGTGAGGATTTTCTAATTAAGTATTGCTTTTTTTCTTCTGCATGTGCCATTTATATATGTTCTTTAGCACTCTTTATGACCTACAAAGTACTAAGGGTTTTAGTTGTTCTGTTTTATGTAAATGACATTTTGTGAAAAGCTTAAAGAATTGGGTATAGGTCAGTGAAGATTATAACCCTACTATAGAAACAGTGTAGGGGCATTCACTTACTAAAATTTAATGGAATGAAAAGCACCACAGATAAGTTTTTTTGTTGCCTTGTTCAAGAGGGATTAACAAGATGGTTAATTTTCATTTACCCTCCAAAATAAATGTTTCTTCTCTCCAGTTTTCTTGTATTTTTTTATTGCAAATATTGATACCTCCCTTAGAGAATTAATAAAGAACTAAACATTTGTCTGTGCCTGCTGTAAAGATAAGGCTGCCTGAACAGGGAGGCAGTTGAACAAATGGAGAAACGAGAGGTGTTACACAATGATGGCATGCTAAGTGGTGATGTTATTATAAGAACCAATAGAAGAGTATCATACTAAGGGAGAATCAAGATTTGCATGAGAAGAAATTCAGTGATAGAAATTCAAAAGGGGTTAATTTGGATTCATTTACCAGACTTAATAGGCACAATTAATAATTCATTTCTATGTCTTCGGCATAGTCTACTTGCTCCAGATTCATAACAGAATTTTCTTTAGCATTTTTCAGTTAATCTATTATGGAAATATTTTGGGAACACATTCAACCAGTGAGGATTAAAAGCCACACCACTACCTTATAGACATGTAAATATGTATTAGTTCAACTATTACTTTATATCAGGAGTCCAGAAAACTAAAGCTTGCAACCAAATCCATCCCACAGTCTGTTTTTATTAATTATGGTAAAATACACATAAAATTTAGTATCTTAACCATTATTAAGGGTCCCTTGCAGTAGCATTAAATACATTCACATTGTTATGTAATCATCATCACAATCCATCTCTAGGACTGCTTTCTTTGGAAAACTGAAAGTGTGTGCCTATTAAACAATAATTTCCCATTCTCCCTCCCCCAGCCTTTAGCAATCACCATTCTATTTTCTGTCTCTCTGAATTTGACTACCCTAGATACTTATATAAGTTGAATTATACAATCTGTGTCTTCTGTGAGTAGCTTATTTCACTTAACCTGGTGTGCTTAAGGTTCATTTAGGTTGCAGCATGTGTCTGAATTCTTCCTTTTTTTAAGGTTGAATAATATTATATTGTATGTATGCTCCACATTATTCATTCACCTGTCAATGGACACTTGGGTTGCCTTAACAATTTAGGTATTATGAATAATTCTGCTATAAATATGAATGTACAAACATCTATTTGAGACCCCACCTTACATTATTTGGGATATATGTCCACAAGTGAAATGACTAGATCATTTGGTATCCAATTTTTTATTTTTTTGAGAACATGCTATCGTATTTCACATCATGGCAGCACCATTTTACTTTTCTACCAACAATGTACAAGTGTTCCAGTTTCTCAGCATCTTCAAAAGCATTTGTTATTTTCTGGAATTAAAAAAAAAAAGCCATACAAGTGGATGAGGTGGAATTTCACTGTTGTTTTTATTTGTATCACCTTAATGATTAGTGCTATTGAGCAGCTTTTTATATGTTTATTGGCCATTTGTATATCTTTCTTGGAGAAATGTGTATTCAAGCCCCATGTCCATTTTTTAATTTGGTTACTTATTTTGTTGTAGCTGTTGTTGCTGAGTTGTAGAAATTCTTTATTTGATATATTAACCTTTTTCAAGATATGTAATTTGCAAGTACTTTGATTTACTTTGTGTGTTGCATTTTTATCTTGTTGATTGCACCCCTTTTCTCTGGAGAAGTTTTACTTTCGATGGGTCAATTTACATATGTTTTCTTTTGTTGCTTGTGCTTTTGGTGTTATGTCCAATAAACATTACCAAATCTAATGTCATATAGTTTTCTCTCATGATTTTTTTCTCTAAGAGTTTTGTGTTTTTGCTTTTGCATTTAGGTCTTGAATCTATTTTGAGTTAATTTTTTGTATATAGATACTCAATTTCCCTAACACTATTTCTTAAGAAGACTGTTTTTTCTTCATTGAAGAATCTTGACACTGTTGTTGAAAATCAGGTTACCAGACAAATGATGGTTATTTCTGGGCTCTCTATTTTGTTCTTTTTTTATTTTTGAGTGAGATGGAGCTCTGTAACCCAGGCTGTAGTGGCACAATCTTGGCTCACTGCAGCCTCCACCCCCTGGGTTCAAAAGATTCTTCTGCCTCTACCAAGTAGCTTGGAATACAGGTGCATGCCCTCATGCCCAGCTAAGTTCTGCATTTTTAGTAAAGACGGGGTTTTACCATGTAGGCCAGGCTGGTTATGAAATCCTGACCTTAAGTGATCTGCCCACCTCAGCCTCCCAAAGTGCTGGAATTACAGGCATGAGCCACCATGCCAAACCTGGTCTATATGTTTTTTGCCAGTACCATAATACTTGAATTACTGTTGCCTTAAAATAAATTTGACATCAGGATGTATGAACACTACAGCTTTATTGATAATAACAAAAAGGGGGGGGCAACAATATTTGAAGACATACTGAGAAAATAATAGCCATTTTTAAAAAACTGATGAAGATTTAAAATGTACTTCAATAAGAACACTGAAGAAACCAGTGTTTCTTCAGTGGTTTCAACATCACAACTGAATTACCCAAAACTAGTAATAAAGAGGAAGCATCAAAAACAAATATGGGAAAACTGTAACTAATATAAAGATGATAGCATATTTCTCAGAAGAAACAATGAAAGCAAGAAGATAGTAGAACAAAATCTTTAAAGTGTGAAAGAAATAACTGGCAATACAGAATCTTATAACAAATAAAAATGTTTAAAAATGAATGATTTTTTTCTCCAGCAGAGAGCACTGCAAAAAATGTAAAAGAAAGTTTTTTGGACAGAATAAAAATCATACCAAACAGATGTATCCATCTAGCCAAAAAATAGTTAGATAAAAACAATTGTATAAAGGGACAAAGAATGTCATTATACAGTAATGAAAGGAACAATTAACAAGAGGATATAACAACTGTAAGTATGTATGCACCTAACATGAGAGCATTCAGATATATAAAGCAAATATAATCAGACATAAAGGGAAAGATGGACTCCAATACAATAATAGTTGAGAACTTCAACATCTTAATCACAGTATTATCTAGACAGAAAATTAACAAAGAAACATTAGATTGAAACTCTGCTATAGACCAAATGGACCCAACAGACATTTACAGAACAGTTCATCCGACAGCTGCAGAATACACATTCTTCTCCTCAGAACATGGAACATTCTCCACGATAGACCATATGTTAGACCATAAAACAAACCTCAAGTTTAAAAATACTGAAATCATACCAACTATATTTTCTGATCACAATTAAATAAATCTAGAAATCAATAAGAAAAACTTTGGAAAATGTACAAACGAATGGAAATTAAATAACATGCTCCAGAATGACCAATGGATCAATGAAGAAATTTTAAAAAATAATAAAATCGCTTGAAACAAATGAAAATAGAAATACAATGTACTAAAACCTATTGGATACAGCAAAAACAGTACCAGGAGAAAGTTTATAGCATTAAATGTATACAAAAAAGTAGAGTTTAACCAAGTGAGGGACCTCAATGACCTAGAAAAACCAGAACAAACCAAATCTCAAATTAGTAAAAGAGAAGAAACAGTAAGGATCAGAGAAGAAAGAAATGAAATTGAGAATGAAAAAGCAATACAAAGTATCAACAAAACAAAAAGTTGTGTTTTTGAAATGATAAACAAAATTGACAAACCATTAATTAGATTAAGAAAAAGCTAAGACCAATATGGACTAATTCAGAGAGAAGGCCCAAATAAATAAAATCAGAAAAAAAAAAGACTCTACAGCTGATACGGCAGAAGTACAAAGAAGCATTATAGACTGTTATGAACAATTATATGCCATCAAATTGAAAAACCTAGAAGAAATTGATAAATTCCTGGACACATACACCCTCCCAAGATTGAACCAGGAAGAAATACAATACCTCCTGAGCAGATCAATAACAGGTAACGTGATTGCATAATAAGTCTCCCAACAAAGAAGAGCTCAGGACTGGATTGGGTTACTGCTGAAACTTATCAAACATTTAATGAACTAGCACCAATTTTTCTCAAGCTATTCAAAAAAATGGAATGAGACAGAATTGCCCTAAACTGAATGTATAAGAGCAGCATTGCCCTCACAGCAAAACAAGATGAGGAAACCAAAAAGCACTAGTGGAATGTGTTGAAGACACACAAAAATGGAAAGACATCTCATGTTCATAAATTGGAAAAATTAATGTTGATAAAATACCATAATAGTCAAAGCAATCTACACATTCAGCGCAATCCCCATCAAAATGCCAATGACAATTTTCAAATAAATAGAAAATAAAACAATCCTAAAATTTGAATGAAAACAAAGAAGACTCCAAATAGGCAAAACAATCCTGAGCAAAAAGAACAATTCTGGAGGTATCACACTACCTAACTTAAAACATACTGAAAAGCAGTAGTGACCAAAAAAAGGTTGCATTGCTATAAAAACAAATACATAGACGAATGAAACAGAATGGGAAACCTATAAATGTACCCATATGTTATAGCCAATGGACTTTTGACAAAATTGCCAAGGACATGCATTGGGAAAGAAATAGAGTCGTCATTGAATGTTGCTGGGAAACTAGATATCCATAAACAGAAGAATGAAACCAGATCCCTATCTCTCACCACATACAAAAATCAACTCAAAATAGATTAAAGACTTAAGTGTAATATCTGAAACTATGAAACTACTATAAAAAAACATAGGGGAACTGCTTTAGGGCATTGGGCTGGGCAAGATTTTTGGGATAAGACCTCAAAAGGATAGACAGTAAAGGCAAAAGTGAACCAATGAGACCAAATCAAACTAAAATGATTCTGCACAGCAAATGAAACAACAGAGTGAAGAAACAACAAACTATTTATCTGACAAGGAACTATGTTCCTGAATATTCAAGAACTCATAGAACTCAATAACAAAACCAAATGGAAGAAACTGCAAACTATTTATCTGACAAGGAACTATGTTCCTGAATATTGAAGAATTCAATGAACTCAGCAACGAAACCAAAAAATAAGAAATTTCAAATAATTCAAAATGGGCAATTGATCAAAATAGATATTTTTCAAAAGAAGACAGGTAAATGGCCAACAGATATTTGAAATGCTCACTATTATTGATCAGGGAAATGCAAATCACAATGAAATATCATCTCACTGCAGTTAGAATGGCCACAATCAAAAAGACAAAAGATAACTGTTGATTGGAATTAGAAGAAAGAATAAACTTTTATGTATTATTGGGAGAAATACGAATTAGTACAGCCATTATTGAAGCAGTTTTGAGGTTTTTCTAAAGCTAAAAATAGAACTACCATATGATCCAGCACTGTTGAGTATATGTCCAAGGAAGAGAAATCATTATATTGAAGGGGTATCTGCACTCTCTTGTTTCTTACAGCACTATACGCAATAGCCAAGATGTGAAATCAACCTAAGAATTCATCAACAGATGAATGAATATATGATGTGATATATGATGTGATAAATATATTATGTGTGTATGTATGTGTGTGTGTGTGTCCCCGTGTGTGTGTGTGTGTGTGTGTGTGTGTATATATATATATATATACACACACACACAATGAAATACTATTCAGCCATAAATAAAGATTGAAATCTTGTCATTTTTGCTGTAACTTGGATGAGCCCATAGGAAATTAGGTTAAGTGAAATAAGTCAAGCACTGAAGATAAGTACTGAATGTTCTCCTTCATATGTGGAAGCTAAAAAAGTTGATTTCATGGAAGTAGAGGGTAGAATAGTGATTACAAGAGGCCAGAAGGGTAGAGGAAAGCAGAAATGGGGAGAGGGAGGTTGTTTAATGGATACAATATTACAGCTGTTTCGGGTACCAATAATTCATTGTGTATCTTCAAATAGAAGCTTTTGCAGCTTCCCAAAATAAAGAAATGATAAACATTTGAGGAGGTGGATGTGCTAATTAGCCTGATTGAATCATTATACTTTGTATACATGTATCCAAATACCACACAGTACTCCATTAATATGTACAATTATTGTGTCAATTAAAAATAAAAAAGAATTATAGCTAACAAACTAACACAAGTAATATGGTGAAGATAGAAAAAAGCACACAAATTGTGGGAAAAGAAGAAAGAAAATGAATAGATGAGAAAAATATAAAACAAATAGAAAAAAATGATAGCATTAAACCTCAGTACACTAGTAACTATATTAAATATTATAGTCTAAATATAGTAAACAAAAGGCAGATATATTCAGATTGCATGAAAAAACACGACTAAAATATCTGTCTGTAAATGTACTTTAAATATATAAACAACATTAGCTTAAAGTAAAAAGATGGACAACTATACATAATGATAATGCCACTCTAAAGAATATGACAATGGCTATATTAGCATGGAACAAAGTGAAGTCAAAGCAAAAATATTACCAGGGATAAGGTCATTTAATAATGCTAAAAATCCAATCCCTTGATAAATATAATAATCCTAAATGTTTATGAATCTATTGGCAGAGCTTCAAAATACATGCAACAAAAACTGATGGAACTACACAGAAAAATAGATTAATTCACAATTATAACCACTGATTTCAATTTCCTTTCTCCTGCAATTCCTTTAATTCCTCTTTCAGTTAGGCAGACTGATAGGCAGACTACCAGAAAGCATCAGAAGACCTGAAAAAATATCACTTGCAATAAGAGCTAAATATAAAATATTTATGAGTAAATCAGAAAAAAGATGTGCAAGGCATGGACACTGAAAACTGGATACCACAGAAGGAAAACATTAAAGGAAACATTAAATAAATTTAGAGATATGCTATATTCATTGTTTGGAAAATTCACATTGATTGAATTTTAATTATATCAATTAATCTATAGATTCAACACAATTCCAATTAAAATCTCAGAAATATATTTTGTAGAAATTTTCAAGCAGTTTCTAAAATTCATATGGGAAGGGATACAGAATAACTAAACAGTTTGTAAAAAAAAATTGTGGAGTCATATCTAAAATATGATAGATTCTCGTGACACTATAAGTAAATTCATCATCCCCAAGAAAATATTAAGTTTACAAATAAGTACATAAAAACTGCTCAATGTCACAAGTAATTAGAGAAATGCAATTAAAACCACAACGAAATACCACTGCATATCTATTAGAATGGCTAACTATATACCAAGAGCTACTGAAGACTGAAGGAACTGGAACTGTCATACACTTTACTTCAGAATGTAAAATAGGAAAAATAAATTGTGAAACAGTTTGGTAGTTTCTGAAAATGTTAAACATATAACTACTTTATGATGTTGCCATTTTACTCCTAAAAATTTACCTGAAGTAAATGATAACAATGACCACACAAGACTCATACATCAGTTCTCATGACAACTTTATTTGCAATAGCTAGAAATGCCTAACTGGGAATAAATTCACAAGTTTAGGTATATTGATACAACAAAATACTACTCAGCAATAAAAGAATGGGTTACTGATCTATGCAATAACATGAATGGAACTCAAAATAATTATGCTGAGAAAAACAAGATTGATTCAAAATAATATATACTATATTGCTTCATGTATATAAAAAACTAGACCATGAAAACTAATCTATGGGTGACAGAAAGTATATCAGTGTTTGTCAGGGAACCAGGAACCCAGGCAATGGGATGCACAGAAGGAAGGGGAAATAATTATAATGGCATGTGAAGGAACCATTGGGAGTGATGGATATGATCCCTATCTTGATTGCGGCTATGATTTCATGAATGTGCATGTATATAGCACACATTTATCAAATTGGACACTTTTAACATGAGTTGCTTATCGTATGTCAATGTATATAAGAAAGAAAGGAGAAGAAGAAAAAAGAAGAAGATGAGGAGGAGGAAGTTAGAAGAACAGTAGAAAGATAGATAAGTAGTTCCTGAGTCCTAGGAAAGATTTTGAGTGCTGTATTTAAAAAGCGTAGCTGTTGGTAAGGTGTGGTGGCTCACGCCTACAATCCCCGCACTTTGAGAGGCAAAGACGGGCAGATCACTTGATGTCAGGAGCTTGAGACAAGCCTGGCCAACATGGTGAAACTCCATCTCTACTAAAAATTAAAAAAAAAACAAAACAGCTGGGCATGATGGCACTCCAGCCTGGGTGACAGATTGAGACTCTGTCACAGGAAAAAAAAAAAAAAAAAAAAAAAGGTGTAGCTTTTCTAATAAATGGAAGTTTATGAAGTTAATCTTACCTGTTATTTTCTTTAATTACATACATACTAGCTCCATTTTTTAAATTTGTTCTGTTTATTCTATTTTGATTGTTTCTAATTTGCCAAATATTTACCTCATGTATAGGGAATCTTCTGACCCCTTCTTATCATGTCCCTAACTCCATCTCTATTGTTTAGATCCTGGAGGTTTAGTTGCATTTTAATTCTGCTGCATTGAGTAGGAAATAAAAAAAAAAAACTGTAGAAAATTATGTTTATCCTGTGGTTTCAAGACTCGTGGAAGTGATTAAAAAAAGACTTCTAAAAGAGGTCATTGTGACCAGAGAATGACAACATTCTAGATGATTATTCAGCCTACATCATGTGTGATTAGCCATAAATTAGAAAAAAGCATTTTTTTTTTCTGCTTGCTACTTGTCATTGGAATTATCTGACATTTGAGGTTTCTCTATTTAATTGTCAAAAAAATTTTTCAGCTGGAAAGTTAGTCTTTTAACATTTTCCTGACTCTTTGAGACCCAACATTAAATCTAATGACATTTTCTAAGACTGTGCATCTTTCTGTCCAAACTGATTCTCTCTCGCCTGGAGAAGCATTTGAATTTCTTCTATTTTTTTTTCTTACGTGTGTCCCAAGTAAATACAATTTTATTTTTTCAATATGAGTGGGAAAGTGCCATTAAAAATTATTGTGAGGAACTGACTTTTATTTGACTCAGAAAGCTAGAATGTTACTGTATAAAAAATAAGAATATTATAATTAATATCACTTTATTTCAAAATTGTATCAAAATAATTTTTACTATCACTCAATGGGGTGGATATTTGAGGAGTTTGAACAATGTCTTAAATATACAGTTCTTTAACAGACAAAAGATTCTACAATTAAATTCATATGTCTTTTGAAAGTCATCATTTTCATTAAATTATTGTTAGCAACCATTCAATGTCTATTATGTACAACTCAACAAGCCCAAACTATTAATGAATCTAGTCTCATTTAATCTTTGCAAGAGACTTGCTTAGAAACTTATTTTAAAGTTAGAATAGACTGGGAGCTATGAGAACCTCCTGCCCAAGTTGTTTCATAGGCTCATAAATTATATACTTAAGTAATTGTGGAATTAATAATATTCACATTAAACATTTCAACATTAATTTTTAAGATATTATGGGCAAGGTAAATAATCCTGATAAAGTTTTCAAAGAAAATACGTGTAGATACCTAAATGGATATTGCTGTGCAATTGTTTTATTGTTGGTATTCCAGTTATGTGACCTATGTAACATATTACCTTCATGGCACGAAACAACCAGTCAGTATGCTCAGGAATTCTTTGGATTAGAAAGAAATTTAAATGGAGCAAAACAGGGACAGGTTTTCCTTGTTGTCTTCTGGAACCTCAGTTAGAAGGCACAAAGGGTGAAGGACTGAAATCATAAGAAAGCTCATTTATTCACGTCTTATTCACAGGTCTGGCAGTTGCTGCTAGCTGTCAGCCGAGAACTGAGCTGGAGCTACCAGCCTGAACATCTACATTTGGCCTAGGAGAAAGGGAGAGGGAGAGAGAGAAAGAGATACTAAACTATATCCTTTATGACTTAGCCTCAAATTCATGCAGCATGAGCTCCACAAGTTTCTTTATTGACCTCTGTGGTAGAGCCCAGTAGCTTCTCTCCAAGTTCATGTTCTCCTATTTTTCCTGGCCCTCCCACCCTTATTACAGTAATTTGTGAACACTGGGACTGAATTACACTTAATGGAATGTAAAAATATGTATGTCACATTTCAACACCTAGACCCTTAAAACATAAGACCGCTACTCTTTGCTCTGATCCCCTTCCAGCTTACCTGGAATGTATTAAGTCTTCAGGGTGACTTTGAAGTCACATATGGATGAAAGCTGGTTTTCCACTGGCCTTGGACATTCAGTGACTGATTGAGGAGGATGGTTCTACCCAGAATTGTTATGAAAAGAACTTCTACCAGATCCACTGTACATTTTTGAATTTATTGACTATAGCAGTTAGTTTTCTCCCTACATTTTCAGCACAGTAACTGGCAAAGAGTTATACTAACTAAATATTTTATAGTGAATACCTATTTTATAGTAACAGTCAAAACTAAGTAACAGTTACAATCTATGGACATTCTCATTATAGTTAAGGAGATGACCAAAATGACATTTTTTGGCAGTAATGCTTATAATTGTTTTGAAAGTTCTAACAAATGTCATTAAAAATAAATTATAGCCAGGCACAGTGGCTCATCCCTGTAATCCCTGCACTTTGGGAGGCCAAGGTGGCCAGATCACAAGGTCAGGAGATCAAGACCACCTGGACAACACGGAGAAACCCCATCTCAACTAAAAATACAAAAAAAAATTAGCCAGGCATGGTGGCATGTGCTTGTAGTCCCAGTTACTTCGGAGGCTGAGGCAGGAGAATCGCTTGAACTGGGAGGCAGAGGTTGCAGTGAGCCAAGATTGTGCCACTGTACTCCAGCCTGGGCAACAGAGTGAGACTCAGTCTCAAAATAATGATAATAATAATAATAAAAAATTATAAAGATATATTTTACATTAAAATATTGCATATTTTTATTTCCTTTGGAAAGGAGAAAAGCCAAAATAACATTATGTGTATAATAAACTTACTTAGAAAACTCAATTGAATAAACAAATTAATAAAACTAAAAATACACTGAGATAGCTTTTAAAAATAAATATTAAAAAGTGATATTCTATAAATATTGAAACAACTAGTGAGAAAATATCTTAACCATATACAATTAACATTAACAATAAAAGTTTTAACTCTTTAAGAATAAGCCATAGCAAGAATAGATGAGAACACATTTTAAAGATAATTGGAAAATTTTAACTTGAAAACACAAGAGATTGTAATAAAGTCAGAGCTGCATTTTATTTTATGTGTGAGAAGTTACAAGAATGTTTATTTTTCCTAAATTCAACTGTAATGTAAATGCAGTTGGTGTCAAAAACCAGTCTATGTAAGAATCTTGGGTATTAGATATTCAAAAGATAAAATAGAAGAAAATATACCTATGCAGCAGCCATGAGATTTTAATTTAGTAAAAGAAAATAAGAGAGCAAAGTATTTTTATAATTTGTGGAAATAAATCAATGAAATTCTTATATAGGTATTTAAAATTAGTTTCTTAATGCTGGAATAAAACCACTTATAACCAAAGAAGTATCAATTAGATACAGACATACACAAGTATATATGTTTGGGATGTGATATGAAGAGGAACATGGAAATAATGATGTATACAGGGAGTTATTGTTGAAAATGAAGCTGAATTATACTTTCTATAGTGAAACTAGGAAAACTGTCCACTTTATACTCAAAAGCATTGAAAGTTTAGCTTTTTAAAGATGTTCAGAAATCTGTCAGCCTGTTCTAACTGATACTGTAATGAAAACTGAAGGAACTACAGTGTCAATCTATTTAATTAAATTGATATTAAAGTCCTACTTCATTTAGTATTTGTGTTAACATGCATACTATTTTTCAAAATCTTTTAATTCTGTGTTCAGAAACCTAAAATGTACATTGAAAGAATTGTTCACATATCTCAGGATGGCAAACTATGGCTCTGGCAGGTGAAAGAGCAAGAAGTCAAGGTCCTATTGCAAGGTGAAATAAGGGAAGAGAAGAAAAGAAATCTGCTAAATGAGTTTTAGTTTTATTCATGCCAAGAAAGAAAAGTAAAACTGCTTTGATTCCTGGTAAGATATGTTAATCACCCAATTAAATTTATTTCTTTAAGTGCAGTCTTAGGTAGACTAACGTTGTGTTGGTTTTCTTTGTGGTCATTAAATGGTAAAGTGCAGAAAACTACTGATAAAGATTTTGATTCTGAAAGCAATGCAAAACAGCAATACAGAACAGTTCTGGGGCCACTGCTTTATTTTGGTGAAGGTTTATGGCAATGTACATAGCCCCATATGCAGTCCAAAGATTTTGCAAACAGAGTAGCTATAAATGATGTCTCTGCAAAAGAAGAAATATTTCTTACATTACATGTGAAAACATAAAGGGTTCTTTCAAAGCTAACAAACAGATGTAGAAATCACACACATAAACACTGCTAAACCATTCAGTAAATTATATTGGACCATTCTAATTACCATTTAATGATTGCTCTTAAAATTGAATTTGTCAAAGATAAGCAATACTGTGTGTGATAGCTGGAGAGAAATTTTTTTATTGCAGATCAATTTCCTTTGTTTGTTAGAATAAAAATACTTCAATGACTAAGAAAAATATATCTAAAGATTTAGTTCAAAGGGCTTACAATAATCATACTTTTCCTGGGTACTTTGATTTCTTCTATTTAATATTCACCTTTATTACTTTCCTTATCTGTATTATTTCTTATATATAAATATACCCTTGTTTTTCTTACATGAAATAAAAATGAGTTTAACTAAAATAATCTTAAAATGAGTTTTAAAAATGTGGTTTTTAGACATAGTTTGACTGCCTAGTATCTTGGATTGAGCACCTAACTTGAAATCTCTGGCCCTCAAATTACAAAATGAAAATAATACTGCCTGTTTACCTCACAATATTACTGTATGTGTTTAATGGGATAGCTGTTAGGAAATTGCCTTGTTGATTGTAATAAAAGTTCAAGTACATCATAATATCATATTTAATAGTGAGTTATGTCCATCTGACCTTGTACCTGCAAGGTCTCCCAGGAATCCTCACACTGATTGTGCTTATCCTTCTACTGGCCCCCGAAAAGCCATGCCTGATACAACCTATTATTGTTGCAAGCCCTGTTTTTTTCTTTCATCAGCTTTGAGACGTTTGGCTCCAAATGACAATTGCTTGCTCCACTGGTTTGCCAGAAGATAGTTTCCCAGTGATCAATGTCTATACAGCCCTGCTTGAAATTCTTCCACAGTAAATCTTTGGAATCTTCCCTGCCTTCAGCAATTTTACTTGAGCCCAGCACACAGAAAGTAAGTAGGTATCTTGCTGGCACTGAATCTGCACACATATCGTACCTAGATGATTTGTGCTACAGACTCCAGAATTGCCTTAGGGTTGAACTAAATTCATTCTAAGAAACCATTCTAGCTGATCCTGGCAAGTGAATATTGCCAAACTTGATGGGTGGCATGCGCTAACTAACTAGCTTCTTAAGGGCAAGTTGTGCCTAATAAAGTAATGAGATCAATGTGGGTATTTAACTAAAATTTTTGTTTTATCAATAATTTAGCAAAATGACAAATATGAGATTTCAGAATACTTTATTTTGAACTTGGACATAATAAATATAACTTTCTTTAACTGAGCACTTATGTCAGATTTTGTTAAGCATATTATATGTCAAAACTTATTTTATTCCCTTAGACTGTTATTATGAAGGTTTTCCAATAAGTAGATTTAGGCACATGGAGTTTTAGAGAGGTGGCCTAGAGGGCTAGCAAGGTATCTACCCTGGATTTGAACCAAGAGGATCACTTCATCATGCCTTCTGACTGTTTTGGTGTGCTTGCCAACGAAGAGATGTTTATATATTTGGATAAATACAGTACAGTTGTCTCTTGGTTTTCATGGGGAATTTGTTCCCAGACCCCATGGATACCAAAATCCACCGATGCAGCTTTTGTTTATCCAGCAATATGAAGCTACATTGTGATCATCCTTATTGGTCATGATTTTAAAGAATAATACACCTGAATAGTTTTACGTGCAATGTTTCATTCAAGAAATAATATTTGGTATGAAAGCAAAGTTCTGAGTAAATCAACAATATTAATAACAATTAGAAATGAGCTTTAGAGTATATCTAGTTTTCAACAATCTCAACAATTAAGCACACAAATTATTCCCTTTTGGGTAGTAAACTATTACTCTTTTGTTGAAAATTATTAAGGTTTTACATCATCAGTATTTTAGTAGGTGCTTTACATGATGTTAAGTTAAATGTAGTATCCCAATTTCATTACTAGCACAAATTATCACCAAAGTTATAGAAAAGAAACAAGCATGGTATAGGAAAAACAATTGCTTATATTATTTTTTTCTTCTTCTTTTTAACTTTAAATGTGTGT
Organism: Cacajao melanocephalus; assembly: GCA_963573385.1. Classification (NCBI taxonomy): domain Eukaryota; kingdom Metazoa; phylum Chordata; class Mammalia; order Primates; family Pitheciidae; genus Cacajao; species Cacajao melanocephalus. The sequence goes on from CAUYLG010024369.1 coordinate 39,401, forward strand.
TTGCCTCGTCTTTTTGAAGTGAAAGGCACAGAATATGGCAACCTCTTTATTCAGAAAAAAGTAGGTAAGAATAACAAAAATCAGTAAGTTTGTCTTGACTATCTGAATTCATAAGTTAAATAAAAATAATTATTCTCAGCTCTACTGATTTGTCAAATTGAGCAAGTCTATGACACTACAACAAGAAAGGTAAGAATTTTGAAGTGAATATTAAAACTTACAAATATTCAAATTCAATTCTTTAGTATTATTATTGTAAATAATTGGTTATGGTGGATGTATATAACTACACATGATTTATAAAGTTGTAAGAAAAGTTAAATCTTGGGAATAAAATAAACATTAATCAGATATAATCATATAAGTTAAAAAATGGTGTTTCAGAGAAGGACTAGCTCTGTATGGGTAGCTCTGGAAAGCTTATCTGAATGAGACATCCTTTGAGCAAAAAATGTGAAAGTACATATGGATTTCTCTAGTGGCTATGGATTAGCTATCCTTTAGTGACCACATACAGATGAATGGAAATTTATATTTAAAAATATACGGTAAAATGTCTGAAGATAGATTAGAATACAAAGGTTTTAAAACAGAAAACTATGTTTTTTATTTCCAGTGCTCCTAGCCATGCCTGGTGGAATAATCAAAAACTATTTCAAGCCTTTATTGTTTTTTCTTTTGTAAAATAGTGACGAAAATAATGCCATTCTGACTTTCATTGCTTGTGCCATACGGAGATTACTTTGTACTACGGTGTTGCTGGCAAGATACAAAGTGCAAGGCATCCAAATGATAATCTATGGGCTATCACTGAAATTAAGATTATCATAATATAGTTTTTAGAACAACAAAAACATTTCTGCAGCTTTTAAATAAAAAATAAATAGAGCAAAACCATCAGAGTCAAAAAGATTAATATAAAGTCTGGGTATCTTCAGGCTTTATGAATAGCACTGAAGGAAGCAAACTTGTGCCTCTTGAAAAATCTTCTAATTCATACTTGAATATGTTATGTTACACGACAAATGGGAATTGAGGTGGCAGACGCAATTAAAGTTTCTAATCAGCTGACCTTAAAATAGGAAAATTATTCTGTACCATGGTGGCCCCAATGTAATTACAAACATACAAACATTTTTTTTTTTCTTTAGCTAGGGTCTCATGGTGTCATCCAGGCTGGAGCACAGTAATGCAATCATAGCTCACTGCAGCTTTGAACTCCTGGGATTACAGGCGCATGCTACCCAGCACCCAGCTATGGTCCTTAAATGTAACTGGAGAGGTCAAGGAGGAGTCAGTGTCAGAGTGATTGGATGTGAGAACGACCTAACTAGCCATTCCAGACTTTCAAGATTAAAAAGGGCATGAACAGGAAAGTGGGTGGCCTCCAGAAAGGGAAAAAGGCAACAACAAAAAAAAGTGATTTCCCCTTAGAGCCTTCAGAAAGGAACACAAGCTTGCCCTCTCTTGACACCTTGATTTAACCCAGTAAGCCCTATTTCAGACTTCTGACCTTCAGAATTGTAAAACAATAAATCTGTGTTGCTTTACATCACTAATTTATGGTAATTGTTATAATGGCCATGAAGATGAAACTAACCAAAATATTATGTCCATCTTTTCCATCATTGCATTTGCAGTGTATAGCAAATGATAAGTTCCATTAACACCAAGGATACTTAGTGAATCATCCCAGTATCAAATTCACATTGTTTCCAAACTCATTCCTTTTCTTGCCCAATAGTGCCTTAGTTACAGTAATTTATGGGTCTAAAGGGTAATCCCACAGCTGCCAACAATCTTTATTTATTTATTTTTTTACCACGTATCTTTAAATGTCAAAACAGACTCCAGTGACAAATTGCTTTCGTCTCCAAACTTTAAAAATGATTTAAAGAGTTAAGGTAGGCACCAGTGTCACAGGATCCTTAGGGTGTCCCTTTTCCAGCTGGAAGTCTCTGTGGCAAGTGGCACCTTTGCCCGAGTTTTGTTTGGGCTCACTGGGCTCCTTCTGCCCACTCAGCCTGGCAGGCTGCGCTTGGCTTCTGCTACTGACCTGGATCCTATGCTAAGCTGAGGGCAAGTGAAGAGTGGAGCGGTGAGGGTTGTGTAAGCAAGTGAGTTTGGGGTCCGACCACTGTCCACAGCCAAGCACACCAGCTGCTGTGGCGGAGCGGGAAGCTCCAGGCACTGGCACAGGTTCTGGCTCTGTGCAAGCCTGCGGCTTGATCAGATGCACCACAAGCAGCTCCTGCCGTGGGCACCCATGTTTGGATGAGGGAACACAGTGGTACCCAGAAGCCTGGAAAGGTCAGAAACCACAGAGCCCCATAGAAGGTCTCACAGCCCTGGGTAAGGGAGCCCCTAGGTCTGGGATCCTGAAAGGGCCAAAACTCTTCTCTCCTCCCGACCTGGAACATGGAGCAGGGGACAGGAGCATGCTTTAGCCCTGTTTGTGTTACAGCTCTTCCAGCCTTGCCATTTGGCAAGTCTCAAGTATTTTTCCTATATCCAGGAAGAATGAGGTATACAGACAGCTGGAGGGTAAGAAAGGTGAAGAGGTGCTTTATTGAGTAACAGTATGGCTCTCAGGCAACCTGAAGTGCGTAGCTCCTTTCCACAGGCAGGTTGTCCCGAGGAGTGTAGCTCTCAGCAGAGAGGATACCTGAAGTTGGTATCTTCTATCCAGAGGCACCTGTACAGCCCTCAGCAGAGAGGAGACACAGAGTGGGTAGCACCTATGTGCAGGCAGGTTGTCCCATTGAGCCTGCAGCCTTCAGTGGAGAGGAGACCTGGGCTGGGTAGATTCTATCCACAGGCAGGTCATCCCAATGTCTCTGTTAGTCTTTCTGAGTCTGGGGTTTTAACAGGCTTCAGAAGACAGGAAGTACCCACCTATTTGCCCATGCACAGCAATGGCAGGGCCTGGAAAAAGCGTAAGTTCTCATTCTGGGCCACAGACTGCACCTGGAACTGATAGCTCAGCCCCCATGGGCCTGAAGCTCCATGCTTCAGGCCATCTCTGGCTTGAAGATGGAGCTTCATCAGGAACCCACCCTTTTCCACTCAGAAGTTGTTTGCCCCCTGGCACCATCTACATATAATCTAGGCATACATATAATCTAGGCTGTTTTTGCTGAGGGGCTTCTGCATACGCATACCCAGCTGCCCTCAGCCCCCCTCAGCCTCCCTCCCATGCTCATTGGCACCCAAAGTCCAGAGGGGTGTTGAGGCCACAGTGGGCTGGCATGTCAGTGCTGCCCCAAGTGCATGCACACCCAGTTGAGTCACAACACTGCCCAGGCTTGGTTTCCACTTTGCTCCAAATTTGGAGCGGGTGCCAAGAGCCCGGAGAGGCCAGGTAGCAAGAGCAGGCATTTCCAAGCCTGCAGGGGGCTTCCTGCTCCCCGAAGAGTGCAGGGATGCCCAAGTACACAGGTGGGCCAACTCAGAAGGGGGTAGGGCTCCTGCCTATTCCTGGCTCCTGCTAGTTCCATGGAGCACACAGCCCCAGCCATGCCTCCCCTGCTGTAGCCAGCAACTCCACAGCAGCTGCTCCAGACAGACTGCTTCTAACATCACTAGAAACAAACTAAATAACACATTGCTCCAAACTATCAGATGTACCTTTCAATATTCTCTTTTCTTCTTCCTCATTAATCAATGTTTTTGTTTCAGGTTAAAGGACAGGTTTCAAGCAATACATGTAGAAATGCTGTTCATAAGAAAAGCCATTTCTGGTTTGTAGCTGTTTTATAATCTGCTAATTATATAGATAGGAAAATGTTTATGTCACACTCCCCTACCCATTTTCCAACCAGCCATGTTCCATAAATGCATACATTCCTCTTTGAAATGCACTAAGCAATCTAGAAAGATTAAGTGCATCTTGCTAAAAATATTTCGTAGTTAGAGATTTTCTAGTATACTTCTTCTAATTAACACTATGAACTTTACAGGGAGGTCTGGTCATCAGTACCTACTACAAAGTGATGTCCTCTGGTGATTAATTCCTCTGAGTATCTGGTGTTATCAGAGTAAGTTATTGCCCTGCTGCTCATTATTTAGCCCAACAGGGCACATCTTAGTTGACCATTATAGCAAAGAGAAGGAATGAACAAGAAAATTCATCAATCAAAATGATTAAATTATTTTTCAAGATTCCCCATACCTGTTTCTAGAACATTATTATTATTTTTAAGTATAAATGAAAGATAATCCGTTCTTTTCTATGGGGAGTATTTAATGGAGTTACGACTTACAAAACTGACAGAAATCAACATTATGTAATCAAGGCAACAATATTTTATATCTGTTTCTTTTTGAAACATAAAAATCAGAATGTTATGCAAAATTGTTTGCATATTTGAAAGAATGCTACAAACATGTAAGAAATTTAGAAATGTTCCTAAGTGATTTGTGATGTGTTAATTAGACAGCCAACTATTCTGAACATTAAGAATGAATGCTTAAAAATATCAGTTGTTCAAACTCACTTAAGTATTAAGTGTGTAAATAAATACTGAACATCTTTAAGCTTGTGCATGGCTCTCTAATCTCCTGAGAGCCACATGATACAAACTGATCTCACATATTTTTAGAAGAGTAAGATAATTGAATGTCCTAATTTAACATCTAAAAATACATTGTTTGATGATGTTTTCAAAAAATTACAAAAAACTGATGACTCAATATGTTATATAATCTTATCTATTTATTAAATAATAATTAAGAGGACCAAGAGACACGAAAAATAATTTCTGATACTAATCTCTAAAAGGAAAACAAAGTACATCATTTTGCCTTTTAAATAGAAAGAAGGTGCTAATCTGTAAAACAGTTCTCAAAGAAGTTTCTTTTTCAGCTAATGAACATTCAAGATTCAATGTTACAGTGTACTCATCTACACACAAGTACATGTATAATACACATATGGTTTTTATCACAAAGTGTAAAATTTTAAGCTCCACCACAAACATTTTTATGTAATCTTTCTCCATTTGAAATGTGACTGTAGGCACATGCTTTGTAATTAACGTCTACTGTAGTGAAACCGTAGAACTACTTGATGAGTACCTTCTTCACCATACCATTACAAATGCGGTCTTCATGACAGCAAGCATTAGGACGACCTAAATTCAGTGAATGCTGCTTATACTTTACTGTGAGAGCTTTTCATACAGCAAATGAGGCTGATAATCACTGCATTTACTAAAATATTTTCCTCTGGTTTCCATAAGTTTTCTTTAAGTCTGTATTGGTATTTCTTAATACTGTATTGGTTTTCCTCCATTCTTTATCTTCTTCTTTTTTTTAAATTGTACTTTAAATTCTGGGGTACATGTGCAGATCTTGCAGGATTGTTGCATAGGTGCACACCTGCCGTGGTGGTTTGCTGTCTCCATCCCCCCGTCACCTACATCAGGCATTTCTCCCAGTGTTATCCCTCCCCAACCTCCCCACCCCCAGTTGTACCTCCCCTAGCTCCCTACTCCCCAACAGACCCCAGTGTGTTACATTCCCCACCCCTTGCCCATGTGTTCTCATTGTTCAACACCCACCTATGAGTGAGAACATGTGGTGTTTGGTTTTCTGTTCTTGTGTCAGTTTGCTGAGAATGATGGTTTCCAGCTTCATCTATGCCCCTACAAAGGACATGAACTCATTCTTTTTATGGCTGCATAGTATTCCATGCTGTATATGTGCCACATTTTCTTTGTCCAGTCTATCATTGATGGGCATTTGGGTTGGTTCCAGGACTTTGCTATTGCAAACAATGCCGCAATGAACATACATGTGTATGTGTCTTTATAATAGAACAATTTATAATTCTTTGGGTGTATACCCAGTAATGGGACTGCTGGTCTTCTTTAGTCTTCCTCTATAATACCTGCTTCTGATTCACAAAGAGATTAATATTTCTCCTAGGCTTTTACTGAAACCTTTTGATATAACTCAGGGGCTGGCAAACTTTTTTGCTGAACAGTCAAATGGTAAATATTTCAGTCTTTGATAGTCATTAGGTCTCCAGTATGACTACAAGACTCTGCCATTGTAGTGTGAAAGGGGTCACAGATGACATGTAAATAAATAGGTGTGGCTGTGTTTCAATAAACTCTATTTACAAAACCAGGTGGGAAGCTAGATTAGGTCAAAGGGTTGTAGTGTGCCAATTCCTTTTCTAACTCTAAATTTTGCAGGGTAATTTCAAACACTGTCATAGCTCCATTTGCAATCTGCTGTATGCGTGTTAGTATTCAGTAGCTCTGTGCTAAATTCCAGTTTGTGTTTGACCATTTATGCTTAAATTCTTTCTTCTTTTGTGTTTTATTTTAAACATTTTTATTTGTTTCTTATCATTTCTTGGGCACTGTGACTGGTCCAAATATTTATAGGTTAGCTAAAATCAGCACATGCCTGATTTCAGGGACATTATAATTTAATGAGAGGGCAGAGGATCAACCATTAATCAATAATTACATTATTATAAATTGTGGTAATTAGGTCACATTTAGGCTGATGCATACTTTGCTGTTATTATTATTTCATTGATCTGTATATCAAGGACAACGAAGATATATGGATGAACAAGATTGCTTTGAAAGGAGTATAAGTTAAAAATATAAGGCTACATAGAACTAATAGTTAAAGATTGATTAGAAAGGGAAAACAGGCTAGAGATTAGACAAAGAAACAAGTAAGAAGAAAATTAGAAAAATTAGGTATCAGGGATACCAGGGAAGAGAATCTTTCAGTATGGAAGAGAGAAGTCAACTGGGCCAAAGGGAACTTAAGAAACAAATGTTTCAACATGATGTTTTCTGCTAAAACCCTTTAGTATTTCAAAAAACCCTAATGACTCCCTCCTGACCTGTCTAACCTCAGTTAAGGCACTCCGTTGGGGGTAGGTGGTTCTGCATTCTAATCTTACTGATATTGACTGATTTGTCTGAATTGTCTGCCTATTCATTGTGTAGTACTATATTATTTAAATTGATATAAGTTGCTTTTATATGTGTATTAAAAGCAGACCAGTATTATTTTTGTACATAACCTCTTAGATATTTTCAACAGTTATAAATTTAGATGAACTATGAAATGACTCTAAAATTTAAAAAGTTACATAATAATATTATTTAAATTTTCATTAAATCTAAACAGTTCCAGAGATACTTAGTATCTTCAATTTATTAAGATCTCTTCAAGAACACTGTTATTTTCTATTTTTTCAGTTCTAGTTTGTTTCTTGGTAAAAGCATAGATTTTTATTTATATAAAAATTTATAGTGTCTTAAAGATTTATATGCATAATATATTAATTCTACCATGAACCAAGATCAAGTTTTCATTTTATTTTAAATTGTATGAGTGATATTTAGTAAATCTATTAATATTTTTGAAATATTTGTGTTTCATTGACACATCCTAAGTAAACTAACACAAATTTGAATTCTAAAACATTTCTAGTTTTTTTTTTTTATTGTATAAGTTGGGTGTTCCTCTAAGTATGTGTGTATAGCATATCTTCTGAAATTAATGAATATTTTGTCTTCTTTTATATTGTAGTTAGAACATCACTGCTTTACATCTTCCTTTAATGATTTGACACTCCAATATGAGGTTGAAAATTTTATAGTTGGCATTTTATGTCATCTTAATTCTGACCTACATTATTCCACAAATCCTAACTTGCTATCATATCGCCTCCCAAAAATATATACAAAGTACTATCTTCTTCTATGTCTTATACTTTAATATTTGAAAACTGTATTTTATTATAATTGCTTCTTGTTTTTCTCATACTGTTTCCAAAGAATGCAAAATTATTTACAATACCAAATCTTCTAATATTACTTTATTCTTTCATTTCATTGTTTTCTTATTCTAGCTAGTTTAATCAAAATAAAGAAATATAACTATTCATGGAAAAATAAGTTTAATTAAAAGTAGTAATGTTGTAATACTTTCAATAGTTTTTTAATAGATTGAAGCCAAATTTAGTAAAATTTATTTTAATTCTCAAGTTCATTAATACATTCATTTCTCTAGACCACTTATCTTACAGTTTCTATTCCATTTTATTAAAACTATAATACTATTTTTGATGTAAGTATTGACAGACTTTCTAATCATATTGTCTTTGAAATTATTTGACTCTAATGATATAATTTAATTTATCATTCATTATGACTTTTCAGCAATCATTATGTGAAAATGGGAATGATTACAAAGGGAAAACATTATTCAACAAATTTCTTCACATAAATTAAATTTAATTGTATGAAAGTCAGCAACATAATGTTGAGAAGTTCTCACATTCTTATTTTCTAGGACTTTTTGTCACAAATTTTTTATGAATTTTATCAGATGCTTTTCAATGCTATGAATTGATTGAAAAACATGATTTTTCTTCTTTTTCCTCTTAATAAGGTAGATTACACTGATTTTCAAATACAGTAATGCTCCCTACAAATCGTTTTGGTCAAGGATGGACTATGTAGAAGACGGTGGTTCTGTAAGATTATAATGAAGCTAAAAAGTTCCTATCCCACAAATAATTATCATTGTGTTAATAATATTTCCTTATACTGTTTAATATGGTAACATGCTGTACAGGTTTGTAGCCTAAGAGCAATATGCTATACCATTTAGCCTAGGTATGTAGGAGGCTATATCATCTAGGTTTGCACAGCGATGAAATTGCCTAACAATGCATTTCTCGGAACAAATACCCATTTTTAAGAGATGCATGGCTGCATTAAACTAACTTTGAAAATTTTATTTGGTCATAGTATATAATCTTTTTATATATTACTAAATTCTATATTCTAATATTTTTTAAAGAAGCTGTGTATTGATACTAACAAAGTATATTTGTTTGTAGTTTTCTTTTTTGTATTATGTTTTGTTTTAGTATCAACATAATACTAGCTACATTAAATTAATTGGGAATTTCTCCCATCTCTTCTATTTTCTAGAGAGTATTATATAGAATTGGTGATAGTTCTTTCTTAAAGTTTAGCTCATTCAGTAGAATGATCTGGGATGAAAGATTTCTGGTATTGGAATTTTTAATTTATAAACTCAATTTCTTTAATAATCATAAATTTATTTAAATGACCTATTTTATGTTGGATAAGTTGTGATGTTTTGTATTATTCAAGGAGTTGGTTCATTTCATCTAAATTGACCAATTTATTTGTATAGATTTGTATATAGTATTCCCTTATCGTTTTACTGTATGCATGATCTTTAGTAATAGTCCATGTTTCATTGCTGATAAAGAAAATTTCTGTTTTCCTTCTTTGTCAGTCTGCTTAGAAGGCTGTCCATTTTATAGACATTAGTTAATACATTTTTCTATATTATTTTTCTGGATTGTTTTTTTTTCTGCTCATCCTTCTGCTTATTTTGTGTTTATTTTTCTCTCATATTACCAGATTCTTGAGATGATACCTTTGATGTTTGAAAAGTTTTCTCTTGAATGTATACTTAATGAATGTTGGGTGGTGTGTCCTATAAATTTCTGTCTGATCCTGTTGGTTAATGGTGTTGTTTTGTTCTTTCAGATACTTGTGAATTTTCTCTCTAGCTCTTCTACCAAATGTTAAATGAGGGATGTTGATGTCTCCAATTATAATTGTGGATTTGTCTATTTATCATTTCAATTCTTTAAGTTTTAACTACACATATATTATACCTCTGTTCTTTTGTGCATGCATATTGAGAATTGCTATGTCTTCTGGGTAGATTGAACTCTATTATATAATGTATGTCTCTTCATGTATTGCCTCCCTGTTGCTCCTACTCCAGCCATGTGATGTGTGTGCTTCCTCTTGGTCTTCTACTATAATTGTAAGCTTTCTAAGATCTCCGCAGAGGCCAGTCAGATGCCAGCATCATCCTTGTACCTCCTGTGGAATTTTGAGCCAATGAAACCTCCTTTCTTTATAAATTACACGTCTCAGGTATTTGTTTTTAATAGCAATGTGAGAATGGCCTAATACAGTGTGTCAGCGTGTGTGTGTGTGTGTGTGTGTATGTGTGTGTGATTTCTTTGTCTTTCATATGGGATAATTTCTGTTCTATCTTAAAATTCAATGATACTTTCTACTTAGTTTTCAATTCTGTTGTTGAGGCCATCCATTAAGTATTGTATTTGTTGTTGTATTGTTAGTTCTAAAATTTCTACTTGGCTCTTCTTTGTGTCTTGTATTTATTTGCTAAACTTTAAAAAAATGTTACTTAAGGTGTGTCAGTGATTGCTCATTGAAGGATTTTTATGATGGTTGCTCTAAAATTAATATTAGGTAATGCTAACATCTGTATAATCTAAGTGTTGGTATCTGTTGATTGTCTTTTCTAGGAGATATTGAAATCTTACATGTTCTTGCCATGAGAGGTGTTCTATTTGAAGCTATAATAAAAAGATTTTCAGATTACAAAAAGAAAGAAAGAAATGGGGAGAGATTTGTTCAAACAAGTGAACAATACATGAAATTAAGAAATACTAAAGTGAAATAACAACAGATTGAAACTTGGATCTAAAGAAAGAAATTAAGAATAATAAACATGAAAATTTTGTGATTAAATATAAAGATATTATTTATCCATTCTAAAATTATTTTAAAGTGAATTGTTCATCAAACAAAAGTAATATAATGTATCCTGAGTTACATGACATTAGTAGAATTAAAACAAGTGAAAACAATATAACAAAAGCTAGGTGGAATCTAAATTGACTCAAATTATTGCAAGTCTTTTATATGTAGTGGTACATTATATTAAAAATGGTGTACTGATTATAGATATATCTATTTTTTTAAAGTCTGTCATCTTTTACTGTATACATTTTGATGCTATTGGTTACATTCCAATTTAGGAATTGTCTATCAAACATGTATCTATATCAATTACATTTTAAATGGACTCTTATAATTAGAAAATATCTCTCTTTAGCTCACAAATATTTTATGTCTTAAATTTTATTAATATTACTATAGCCACGTCAACTTTGACCTTGTATTTATAATATATATAGATATATTTTTTAAGAACTTTAAATTATTAGTATCTTTATGATCATGGTGATTTTATCATATAATCATTTTGAAAAGAGGCAAGACAGGGGCATTACATTACCTAACTTTGACTATACTACATGGTTACAGTAACCAAAACAGTATACGACTGGTACAAAAATAGACATATAGAACAATGGAGCAGAATACAGAACCCAGAAATAACACTGCACACTTATTACCAAGTGATCTTTGACAAAGTTGACAAAAATAAGCAATGGGGAAAAAACTCCCTGTTCAATATATGGTGCTGAGAAAACTGCCAAACCATACATGGAAGATTGAAACTGGACCCTTACGAAGCACCATATGCAAAATGTTAACTGAAGATGAGTTACAAATTTAAATGTAAGACTTCAAATATAAAAATCTTAGAAGGAAACCTAGGAAATTTGCTCTGGACATAAGCCTTGGCAAATAATTTATAACAAAGTCCTCAAAAGCAATTGCAACAAAAATCAACATTGACAAGTGAAACTTAATTAAACTAAAGAGCTTCTACAGAGTAAAAGAAACTATCAACAGAGTAAACAGACAACCTAGAGAATGGGAGAAAATAGTCATAAACTCTGCACCTGATAAAGGCCTAGTATCCAGAATTGACAAGAAACTTAAACAGTTTCACAAAAAAAAAGCAAATAACCGTGTTAAAAAGTGGGCAAAGGACATGAACAGATACTTATCAAAAAAAGAGATACAAGTAACCACAAACATATGAAAAATGTTCAATATCACTAATCATCAGGGAGACGCAAATCAAAACCACTATGAAAAAATTTATGCTGAATATAAATCCTTTCAATTGGATTCTTTGCTCTATTTACCTTTACCAATACATTTACATTGTGTTTATTCTTGTTTGTGCCATGATGAGTTATTGTTTATGGATTCTGGGCATTTTAGATAATTGGCATAGGACCCTGAACTTGTAGTTTAGTAAGCCTCTTCTGATACCAATCAAGTAAGGAGAGTGGAAGGTGCCTTGTTACATGTGGGTAAGGATGAAAGTCCAGGATCCCCATGTGGTCTCCACAGTCTCCCATAGGGAAGAAAAACTTTTTATTGCCCATTGAATATGTAAATCTTTGGTCTCTACTCAGCCTTCTGTGACCCCACCCCAGGGAGGGGTTATGGTACTCCAGCATAGTCTGGAAAAATTGGAGGTCTAGCCTCTCCAATTAGTGTTTGCTGGGAGAGGTAAAGTGTGGTGAGTTTGCATCTGTGAAATGTGGCTGGAGCACGGCAGTTATTATTTAAATGTTTTCTGCTTTGTTAGGATGTTTTTTCCCTGATCTTTTGGTTAGAAGGAGTAGGTTTTTCTTAGATCCTTTTTTGTTTGCACCCATTGACTTTATATTTTTGTGGCCAGCATCCAATCTTGGATATACGAGGGAAAAATAACACTGAGGTAACTAACATTCCTTTCATTCTTCAGTTTCTGAGGTCCCTAGATATATTCTTTAAATTTCAAATACTTTTGATGCTTGTTTTTAGTATCCAGGATTTTAATTGTAGTTTTGGTATGATTTTAAAGTAATTAGTATTTTATATCTGTTTCACCCATATTTAATAAGAAATATTCATTTTGGGCATATAAGAACCTGAAAATTAAAACATGATCTTTGTACCCTTCAAGTATATAAAGTTCATAGAAATTACATATGCACATAATAAATCGTAATAATTATAGAGTCTAGTTTATTCCAAGGACAGTATATGCATGCTGCATTATTCTCTACTTTACATGTCACATCATTAATCATTTATGACTCTATCCTACCCTAAATGGGTTATGACTCATCACAATGTCCTAAATATCCACTATCAATTTGACAGAAAAGGCTGTGAGTTAAAACCCATTTTTCATTTCTGTTTTAGTAGTAAATAATATAGGATATTGAAGAAAGTGTTCACTTTGGGCTATATAATTAAATAAGCGCTCATAAGATATCACTTTTAAACTGTATTTTATTACAGATCCTTCACTTACTATCTCTGTGATCTGAAGAAAGTTTTATAAAGTATGTGATTATGTCTTCTTATTTATAAAAGGGAGACAATAAAAGTATTTTTTTTCCAGGTTTGTTTCTTCTTGTGTCAGTTTTTGGAAGATGTGTTTCAATAATTTATCCATTTTGTTTTAAGTATCAAGTGTATTTGGATTAAGTTTTTCTTAGTATTTGTAAATTATTATCTTTTTAATGTCTGCAGGCCATGTATGAATGTCCATTTTTAAATTGCTGTTCTTCTCAAGATTAGTATAGATCAAATAAAAACCCCAAACAACTTTTTTTTATAGAATTTGCTGAGCTGTTTCCAAAATATATATGAAAGAACAAAGGACCAAAAATAGTCAAGATACTTCTGAAGATGTAGAATAAGGGTTGTGTCCTATATGGGCAGGAGAATTTGTGGTAAAAAGCATATATCCTCATTTAAAAAACAATTAAAATACATGGACCATTGGAGAAAAATGTTAGTCAGAACCATAACAATCAAAGCAGAAAGGAGGGAAAATCCATAAGATAGAAGTGAAAAAGTGTATGCTCCACCTGGAAAGAAAATGCAAATTAATCACTGTATATAAATGACAAAATTTGATTTTGAAATTAAGTATTTAAATGTGAGAATTAAAATTTGAAGCATTTTAAATTAAATGTAAGAGTATATTTTTCTAACTCTGGTGGTTGAAATTGTAATTCAATTTTACCAAAATTAAGTTCCCACTCTAAATACTTTTTTCTCAGTTCTCTTTGAATAATGTTTTTTTGAGCAAGGAGCTTACCCAATAGCAACAGTTAAATTTCTTCTTTAATTCATATAACATCAGTTAAAGTAATAAATCAAGATGCAAGAAATTAAGAGGGTAATCAATTAAGTCAGATGTTAGATGATAAAGAATAATTTAGAAAAATGGCGGAACATATCTTGGTATCCATTTTATTTGGATAATATATATGAGGGAAAGGGATGTCTGACTAACTTTAGTGTATTATGTCTAGATTCATAAGTGTCACATTTATTTGACATTTAACAGGTAGTTATTGATAATTTTAAAAGTAAAATTTTGTATTTCATGTATATTATAAGGAGAAGAGAAGATTTAATGACTTCACAACAATTTTTGTCTTGAGCTCAAAATAAAAAATAGAAGTTGGACTGTTTTGATATGAGTATGACTGGCAGATGATCAGGTTCAAAGAAACTAACCATTAGGGGCACAGTTTTGGATACGTCATGTTTGAAACAGCTGTAATATTCGTGTGTGTGTATATATGTATATATATACGTATTTGAAATCACTGCCCAAAATAGGAATGCCAGAATTGTCAAGTGATTGTTGTAACAATTTTTTTTGAAATGTAACATACATAAAATAAAATTTACAGATTTCAAGTGTCAGGCTTATTGTATCCAAGCAGCAGACACCAGGATAAAACAAATATCAAAATTCCAAAGCTTTTGGTAATAATATACTAGTGTTCATTTAATCTAAAAATAAAAATACAATAACTATGTAAGGGCATTGGACAACAAAATCAGGCATAAATTAAATGGTATCTGGGAAGACATTTGGATTTGAAATAAAAGATAAATGTGGAAACATCTCTTAGGGACCACCATTTAACAAGTAAAATTTCAGAACTATCAAAAATAATTGTAACAAATTGAAATTCTAGATTTGAAAACTACAATATTGGTAATCAAATGTTAATTGTATGGGCTTAATAGCAGATTGGGCACTACTCTCCCTGAACACCCTGCAAAATGAAAAGCAACCATCAGAGATCTTTTCTACATACACACTGTGTAAATATTTTGTTAGAATTTTACCTAACGTTTTCCCTGATTGGTGATATAGTAAATTCTATTGTTTTTAAATTTCAGATTCTAACTTTGTCATTGATGAGGCCAATATAGATTCTATTTAAAAGACTTTAAGGTAGCCTTTTTATTTCTCTGATAGAGTCTTCCCCTTAACTCTTAAATCTCACAATGCTAAAACCCTCTAGTAGTTTAATCTCAGGTTAAATGCCATCTCCCCAGAGAGTGCTTCTCTGATCACCCAATCCAGAGTAGCACTTGACTATCATTTATCTGCATTGCAGTCATATTTGCTTATTGTAATTCCCTGAAAGACACATTTCACTATTTGTTTTTGTTGTTATTGTTTTGGCTTATTTGCTAAACTTATTTATATGTTTATTGCTTATGTGTCCAAGAGAACATAAATCTTGAAAGTTTAGGGACTGTTTTGGTTTTGCTCTCCATTCTACCCCCAGCAGTTTGAACAATTCCTCAATAAATGTTTGTTGGCTGAATAATAAATAAATTAATTATTAATTATTCATTAATAATTAATTAATTAATTATTGAGTAATATTTGTTTAGGTTAGTTTCTCTCATAAACAGATGCTCAGACTAGAGTTTAAGTGAACTCCTAAAAAACCCATTTAGGAAATGGGAGATTCAGAGAAAAAAAAGAAAAAAAACAGTATAGGTCATGGTTAGGTAAATAGTGATCCTCCAAAATGCCCATTCACTAATTCCTGAAACCTGTGAAAATGCTACCTTACAAGGAAAGAGGGAATTTGCAGAAATGATTAAGAATATTGAAATGGAAGATGATCCTGGATCACCTCAGCAGACCCAATGTATCAAAAGAGCTCTTATACATGGAGAATATACATGTGGAAAAAGGATGTCCAACTAACTTTATTGTATTGTATCTAGATTCGTAAGTGTCACATTTATTCAACATTTGACAAGTAGTTATTCATCATTTTAAAAGTAAAATTTTGTTTTCGATGTATTTTATAAGGAGAAGAGAAGATTTAAGGATATCTCAACAATTTTTGTCTTGAGCTCAAAATAAAAATAGAAGTTGACCTGTTTTGATGTAAGTAAGACTGGCAGATGATCAGGTTCAAAGAAACTAACCATTAGGAGCACAGTTTTGGATATGTCATCTTTGAAACATCTGTAATATTCATGTGTGTGTGTATGGACACATATACACACATACTTGAAATCACTGCCCAAAATAGGAATGCCAGAATTATCAAGTGATTGTTGGAATATTAAAGTAAGATAGATATTAGAGGATGCTATTCTGCTGGTTTTGAAGATTGAGGAAGAAAACACATGTCAAGGAATAAAGGTGGCCTCTAGAAGCAGGCAAAGGCAAGGAAATGGATTCTCTACTAGAGCCTTGAGAAGAAATGCACCCCAAACACCTGCTGATACCTTGACTTTAGGCCATTGAGGGGTATTTTGAGCTTCCAACCTCCACAACAGCAGCATAATAAATGTGTATTGTTTTAAGCTACTGTTGTTTTAGGAATAGGAAACAACAATAGGAAATGAAAGCAGACACATTAAAGACCATATTACCCCTGGAGGCTAATGAATCTGAATCATATAGAGGACTGGAAATAGTATGCAACTTGCCTCAGAATAATGTCGCTTGAGGAATGAGAAAAAATAGTGTATTTGTTCAACCCCAGTTTACCTTCAGTGACAGTCTGAAGCCCCACTTACCTGCCTTGCACATGGACTGAACACGATCTCAAGAATATAGGGTCGGCAAGGTGGCTGACTAGATGTCCCTAGCACTCATCCCCCTAACAAAGGCACCCAGAACAATGAGAAAACTACCCTATTTTGATTAAAAATTAACTAAAGGAGAGTGCCAAAGTACATCAAAGGAGTAACAGAAAGACCATAGAGCACAGAAACTCAATATGGCCACATAGAGCATGTAAGGAAATACTTTGCCTCTGCCAATCAATCTCTTAGTTGGGATCAGCTTGGAACTAGATGGGCCTTTTCTTGCTGAAAAAGGTAAGCGAGAGGACCTCAGTAGCTTCCACCAACATATTTGATTCTCACTGCTGGGAACTCCTACAACTCTCATAGGCACTAAGCTCAGCTGAGAGAGGTGCCTGAATTCCACACAGCTGCTCACCTCAGAGGAACAAACACTGTGCTCCTCCTATAGCCCTAAGGCAACTGCGCTGCACCATCTTGGAATGGGACCAATTGTTGGAGTAGTCATGGTAAGCTTCTGTGAGTCCCTGTTGCACCTGAACCCACTCCTGCCCAGTGGCCTGCCACCCTAGAGCTAAGATGTAACTACACCCTGCCTATGAGGCCAAGCTGTTGAGTTATTCCATCTACTCCTTCCAACCTCTGCTGTACTCTGTACCTTAGGGTCTGAGTTGAAGCAGAGCTTTGCCTCTCAGGGAAATGTTACATTGGCCATCAGTGTAGCTACAACCCTAGAGATTGAGTTGAAGCAGCATATTTCCTACTAGGCCTAGCTGAGCAGGTGTGCATCCCAGGGCTGACCTAACATGATAACCCTTGTCCTATGAAAACAGTGTTTGCTGAGCCAAGACAATAATGTTCATTTCTATAGGCTGCATAACTGTAGTACCATCATTCACTGATACTGAACTAGCCCCCCTAGAGTCTGAGCTGCTGACATACTCCTTTTTCCAGTGGATGTAACTATTACTCTGCTTCTTTTTGCCAGCCAGAGCTTAAGCTATAGCTGTTCTCTGCCATTTTGTGTTCCTTGCTGCTACTGTACTTGACTTCACAGTCTGGGATACTGTCATGTCCCACCATCCAACCACCCAGAGTCAACACTGTTGCGACTGAGCCCTATGATCAATTTAATGGATAAATTCTCCAGTCAAAATGTATAGTGTCAGAATGAATTAAAAAACTAAGATCCAACTATATTTTGTATACAAGAGACACACTTTAGCCTTAAGAACACATAGACTGAAAGTGAAGGGATGGAAGAAGATATTCCAAGTAAATGTTAACCATAAGAAGGTAAAGAAAGCAGGGATGGCTATATATACATCAGATGAAATATACTTCAAGTTAAAAACTGTCACAAGAGACAAAAGAGGTAATTATTTAGTGATAAAGTCCTTGATTTATCAAGAAGATATAATACATATTAATATATATATACTGAACATTGGAAGTCAGATGAAGCTGTGAATCAAATCAAGAACTCGATCCCTTTTACATCAGCTGCAGAGAAAGTAAAATATCTGGGCCAGGCACAGTGGCTCATGCCTGTAATCCCAGCACTTTGTGAGGCTGAGGTGGGCAGATCACTTGAGGTCAGGAGTTCAAGACCAGCCCACCCAACATGGTGAAACCCTGTCTCTACTAAAAATACAAAAACCAGTTGGTCGTGGTGATGTGTGCCTGTGATCCCAGCTACTTGGGAGGCTAAGGCAAGAAAATTGCTTGAACTTGGAAGGTGGAGGTTGCTGTGAACTGAGATCATGCCACTCTACTCCAGCCTGGATGACAGAACAAGACTCTATCTCAAAAAAAAAAAAAAAAGAAAAGAAAAAAGAAAAGAAAAATTGGGAATACACTTAACCAAAGATGTGAAAGATTTCCACAAGGAAAACTACAAGACACTGCTGAAAGAAATCATAGATGACACAAACAAATGGAAACACATCCCATGCTTATGGACGGTTAGAACCAATATGGTTCAAAAATGACCACACTGACAAAGGCAATCTATAATTTCAATTCAATTCCCATCAAAATATTATCATCAATCTTCACAGAACTAGAACAAAAAAACACCCTAAAATTAATATGGAACCAAAAAGGAGCCTACGTTGTCAAAGCAAGACTAAGCAGAAAGAAAAAATCTGGATGCATCACTTTACCTGACATAAATACCCTACAAGGTTATAATGATCAAAACAGCGTGGTACTGGTATAAAAACAAGCACATAAACCAATGAAATGGATTAGAGAATCCAGAAATAAAGCCCAGTACAGCCAACTGACCTTCAACAAAGCAAACAAAAACATAAAATGGGGAAAAAACACCCTATTCAATCCATGGTCCTGGGATAACTGGCAAGTCATATATAGATGAATAAAACTGGATCCTCATCTCTTACCTTATAAAAAATTTAAAACAAGATGAGTCAAATACCTAAATTGAAGACCTGACACCATAACAATTCTAGAAGGTAATATTGGAGAAAGTCTTTTATCATCAGCATAGGCACAGATAAAACAGATTTTAAGCCAATAACAGTAAAAGAGGATGAAGAAGGGCATTCAATAATGATACAGGGTTCAATTCAATAAGATGTCTTAACTATCCTAAATATATATGCACCCAACTGTGGTGCACTGAGAGTAACAAAACTAGTACTTCTAGACCTAAGAAAAGTCTTAGGTAGCCACACCATCATAGTGGTTCATGCCTGTAATCCTAGAACATCAAGAGTCTGAGGTGAGAGAATTTCCTGAGCCCATGAGTTTGAGACTAGCCTGAGCAACACAGTGAAACCTGGTCTCTACAAAAGATAAAATATTAGCCAGGCATGATGGTGTGTGTCTTTACTCCCAGCTACTATGCAGGCTGAAGTGGGAGGATTGCTTAAGCTTAAGAGCTCATTGCTGCAGTGAGCTGTGATTATTCCACTGCACTCCAGTCTGGTCAAAGAGTAAGACGCTGCCTCAAAAACAAAACAAAAACGTACAAAGGACTCAAACAGACATTTCTCTTAAGATAACACAAAAATGGCCAACAGTTCCATGAAAATGTGTTCAATATCACTAATCGTCAGAAAATGCAAATCAAAACTACTATCAGATACTACCTCACACCTGTTAAGATACTTGACAAGAGACAACTAATGTTAACGATAACTCTCTATACAAGAGTATGGAGAAAAGGAAACCCTTGTGTGCCATTGATGGGAATATAGATTGATGCAGCCATTATGGAAAAGAGCATGGAGGTTCCTAAAGAAATTGAAAGTAGAACCACCATATGACTCAGCATTCTCTCTTCTTGGTATATATCCAAAGGAAATGAAATCATCACCTCATAAAAATATCTACACTCTTATGTTTATTGCAGCATTATTCACAATAGCCAATATATAGAAACAACCTAAGTGTTTATTGATGAATAAATAGTTAAAGAAAAGGTTTTATACATGTAGGACTATTATTCAGCCTTAAAAATGGAGGCAAATTTGCCGTGTCCACGGATGGACCTGGGGAATACATTAGACTAAGTGAAATAAGCCAGACACAGAAAGAATTGAATTACCTCAATTTTATATGGAACCTATAAAAAAAAAGGAGGCTCAAATATATGGAAAGAAAATAAAACAAGGTCTAGGTTAGAGGAAGGAAATGGGAAAATACAGGTCAAAGGATAAAAAGCAGCAGACATGTGGGCTGAACAAGCTTAGAAACCTAATATACAACATGAGGACTATGGTTAATGGTAATGTGTTGAGTTAAGGATTTTTGCTAAATGAATAAATTATAGTCGTTCCTGCCAAGGGACAGTTGGAGATTAATAATTGTGAGATGATGGACTTGTTAATTTGTTCCATTGTAGTTACCATTTTTGTATATTACCTATATAACATGTATTATGTATATACCATTATCTTATATACCTTAAATAGGCAGAATAAAATATACAAAAAATACCCATCAAATTATCACACACACAAAAGGACAAATAGAGAGAGCCTTGAGCACAGTTGTAGGTACAGTACATGCATCACAAGGGTTATTGCAGAGAAGATACCAACAATATTTGCTAAAATAATCTTGATCACTTTCTATGCACATTTCTTTCTAAATTTCTCTAATATTTATTGTAATAACAGATTTAATTACTCACTTTTTTTTTTTTTTTACAAAAACTAGGTTAAGACAATGTAAAGCCTTAATCTCACTCATCATGAAATTTCCTCTTAGTAAGATACAAAAACAATTTCTGGAATCCAATATTAATGTTAAAAAAGATGTATACATAAAATGACTTCACAGCACATCAGATAATTATTAGGTCCTGATAATGTTGTAAGGAAGAGGCCATGGCTAGAGATTAAGATGCCAAAAGTGAATATGGAAACAAAGTGGAAATGGTGGAAGATGTATTCTAAGCATAAGGTATTGTATTTGCGAACGTATGCCTCAATAAAGAATTTTGTAAGTTTAGTTTAGCTGCAGAAAGAAAATTTTGGTGGGGAGTTAGCTTAGGACTTTAATAATGTTGGAAAATTGATTGAGGTACTAATTTACTTCCCATTATATACCACGAAACTTACGTTTGGATATTACTAGCTAATGACCTACCTTCCATTTGTATCTGACATGCCTATTTGGCAAAGGGTTACTTTACATGAAACAAACATGTACTTCAACTACCTATGTTTCCAAAATAACTACATTTCATCAATGGTCAATATTGGCTAAAGTAAGACAAATTTCTGGGAAAATGGTGTTTTTTTTCTCCTAATATTTACGTATAATATTTGAAGGACTTATCTTCAACTGTTCTCATTTCTAACATTTCTACATCGAATCCATCATCACCAGTGTTGGCCCTAATTTCAAAATATTTAAGAATCTGAATACTTTCTTTCTTTCTTTATCTTTTTTTTTTTTTTTTTTTTTTTTTTTTATGGAGTTTCAATCTTGTTGCCCAGGCTGGAGTGCAATGGTAAAATATTTGCTCATAACACCCGCCACCACC
>CAUYLG010024372.1:0-11718 GCA_963573385.1 Cacajao melanocephalus
TGGATAAAGAAAATGTGGCACATGTACACCATGGAATACTATGCAGCCACAAAAAAGGATGAGTTCATGTCCTTTGCAGGGACATGGATGAAGCTGGAAACCATCATTCTCAGCAAACTGACACAAGAACAGAAAACCAAATACCGCATGTTCTCATTCATAAGTGGGTGTTGAACAATGAGAACACATGGACACAAGGATGAGAACATCACTCAGGGGGGCTTGTTGGGGTTTGGGGAGGCTAGGGGAGGGATAACATTAGGAGAAATACCTAATGTAGATGACGGGGGGATGGATGCAGCAAACCACCATGACATGTATATACCCATGTAACAATCCTGCACGATCTGCACATGTACCCCAGAACTTAAAATATCATAACAAAAAAAATGTAATATGTCCTCTTTCTTTGCTATGGTTTGAATATCCCTACCAAAACTCACATTGAAATTTAACTGCCATTGTAACAGTATTAGAGGTGGGGCCTTTGAGAGGTGATTAGGTCATGAGGGCTCTGACCTCATAAATGGATTAATGCCATTACTGAAGGCATTTATTATCAATGGGTTCCTGGTAAAAAGGATGACTTTGGCCTGGTTCTCCTTTCTCTTGCGTCTTGCTTCTGCTTCTGTCTTTCTGCTATGTTCTCATCAGATGCCAGTGCCATGCTACTGGATTTCCCAGTCTCCAGAACTGTGAGCTGAATAAATTTCTTTCATAAGTTACCCAGTCTGTAGTATCCATTATAGCAACAGAAAATGGACTAAGAGGATTTCCAAGACCCTCAAACCAAAATTCTGATCTGTAGTGGATGATGCAGGGGGCTGGGGCAAGAAACAAGAGATATAAGCTGAATATAAAATTAGACTTGATTGGATTACTTATAAATAAAAGTGACCAGAAGGTTATGGAATGTGCCCAAGACATTAAGATACCCTACTGAACTGAGATTGCTCAATAAAGCATCTATCTATCTATCTGTCTATCATCTATCTATCTATCTATCTATCTATCTATCTATCTATCTATCATCTATCATCTATCTACCTACCTACCTCGCTATCCACATGTGTACATATGCATGTGTGTGTGTGTGTGTGTGTGTGTGTGTGTCTTGGTAAATATATAAAATATCCCCTTCTATTCAAATGTCCTTGATTGTATTATCTGGACTTGAAAGCTTATTGCTACTCCATTGCTGTGACTTTGCCATTCCACTATTCCACAATACCTGTGGGCTGCATAATATCCCATTTTGACTACTGTATCTAAATCACTGGTCTTGTGCTATATTACTTCTGTTTGTGTGTCTCTCTCAAAAATACACTAAGTTATACCTATACTCATTAATTCCTCCTAAATATATAATGATCTCTTAGTCAAGGATGGATGTGTTAATAATTTAAATGTTTGCCATAAGCTTTTACAAGATATATAATATCTTCTCTGCTCCCATTCTGGGCTTAAAAAAAAACAAAGTCCTCAAAACTGTGGGATTAGCTAATTAATGATGGTACTAGTATAGTGACAATTATGTAATATATGAAATCAACAGTGTAACGACAGTAATTCAGTTGTTACGAAATTGCAATTTAAAGTAATTTATAATATGACGAGAACTCTATTGATTTTTCCTGATATTTTTAACTTTGAAAAGACAGGGTCTTGCTCTGCCACCCAGGCTGGAGTGCACTGGTGTGATCATGGCTCTCTGCAACCTTCACCTTTCAGGCTCAAGTCATTTTTCCATCTCATTTTCCTGAGCAGCTGGAACTATAGGCACTTACCGCTGTGCTTGGCTAATTTGGAGACAGGGTTCTGCTATGTTGCCTAAGGCTGGTCTTGAACTCCCGGGCTCAAGTGATCCTACCACCGTGGCTTCCCAAAGTGTTGGGATTAGAGGCGTGAGCCACTGCACCCAGCCTGTTTGTATTTTTTTTTTTAGTAACTTTTATTCCAGGCTAATAACCCATTGCCCTGAAAAGTGCTGAGAAAGCTACATGGAGTAAAGCCTGTCATGACTTGAGATTTATCAGTAGAGCATAGTTATTTTCTTCCAGCAAGACAAGCCTGATGGAGTCAAAGATGGGGACCTGCTACAAGGGCCCCCAAAAGGATGGAATCACAGTCAGAGATAAGCCTGGCTGAAATGGAATTTCTGTGGTGACCATTTTATGTAGATATGCCAAAGACAACTGCCTACCATCTTTGAAATTTCTTTGGTTCTATCCCACCTACCTGCTCCATCATTCCCGATTCTTGTCTTTCCTTGTTTCTAGATCTTCCTTTGGCTCTGTTTGTACCTGGCTTCTGTTTTTTCGAAGCCTTCATGCTTGGAAATCTACTTAGATCTGCTCTCCTTAGACTCTAGCCCCACCTTTGATTTTTGGTATCAGTCTTAACAGGATGTCACTTTTAGTGTTAGTCTTCAGCTTAGCAAATTTCAATCAATGAATGAGGCACCCAGTTCCAGCTCCAATCTGCAGTGTTTGCCAATTTTCTTGGCGTAAATATTCCCACGATGGTTGATTTCACTAAATGTAGACTTGGGAAGAGGTGCACACGGTTGGCTCCTGTAAGCGCACATGAGCTGGCTCCAGCTCACCATCCACCACCATGGATGGATGTGTCAAGCTAACCCCTCACTCAGCTCACTCTATTCCTCCATAAGACATTGGCAATGGTTTTCAAGGAGTTTTACTGCTGCTCTCAAAAACTCTTATTTCCTCAGAAGTTGAAAAATAATGCTAACAGACAAGTACAAGGAACACTTTGGCAAGTGAATATTAAACAGTGTGTCTCTGGGTCCCAAGTTCAGTGAGTGAGCTTCAGGCATCACCATTGAATGAGAGGCAGTACCTACAGTCTCCCACCCCACATCAACAGGAGTAGTGTCCCCTATGTTTTTATGTTGGTATTCCATTCATGAGTTCCTTTCATAGAATGGTTCAGCAGCTGATTTTACTAACAAAAGAACTGATTTTGTACTTAGATGATGGATATTGATGATGGTTGTCTATGTCACGGAACTTAAAAAATCATTTGTGAAGCTGCTGTCCTGGGGAAATAATGCTTCCTTAGGGCTGCTCACACACTCACCTCCAGGACCAGCTCTGCATTTCAGAGAATGCTTTTCTTCCAGAAATGTGATTTTTGTGCTAATGACGCCATGTTTACTTTGCCCAGGTCAAAAGCACACTTTAATGTCTGATTAAATTATCTCTTAATCTCTAATCAATCAGGACTGAAGTGAATGGTCTATCTTAAATCAATCAGAGATTGTTGACAACTCCTTGGGGCTGGCTGAGGACAGTAATCATTTAGCAATTGTGCTTAACTCCCAGAGACCTGAGTCTTAGCCAGACACTGTGATTTATATCCAGGGGACGGGGCTTTTAGCTTAACCTGGCTGCTTGTTCTGCTCCATCAATAAGATTTCGGCAATTTCCCTTCCTAATAAGTCTCATTCTCATTTACTCATGATGTTGCTGAAATGATTAAATGTAATAACTCTGGTAAACAATCTTCTGGTATATATGATTCTGGTAAAGCACTCGGCATCAAGAAGTATCCCTAAAGGCCAGGCGCAGTGGCTCACGCTTGTAATCCCAGGACTTTGGGAGGCTGAGGTGGGCGGATCACCTGAGGTCAGGAGTTCAAGACCAGCCTGGTCAACCCACATGGTGAAACCCCATCTCTACTAAAAATACAAAAAAAGTAGCCAGGTGTGGTGGTATTCGCCTGTAATCTCAGCTACTTGGGAGGCTAAGGCAGGAGAACTGCTGGAACCCAGGAGGCGGAGGTTGCTATGGGCCGAGATTGTACCACACTGCACTCCAGCCTGGGCGACAGAGGGAGACTGCTTTTCAAAAAGCTCCCCCAAAACAAAAGACAATAAAAAACAGGAAGTATACTCTAAAGGTTCAGGCCCAACCCTGACCCTGGTGTTTATGCCCATAATTTGACTCTTCCAGTTGTCTGGCAGTGGTTTGGGTAATTGTAGGGTAATGTTTTGGTTATGCTTAAATTAACTGTTTGGTAATGTTTTGGTTAGATTGGTGCAAGTATAATTGCGGTTTTTGGCCATTACTTTTAATGGCAAAACCGCAATTAATGCTTGCGGCAACCTAATATTTAATATTGTCTCACAGCCAGCACTAGCATTAGAAAACACTCTGAGCTCCCTGAACTGTTTGTTTAAGGTTCTTCCCACATGCCAAAGCCCTCGTTTAAACATACCATAGGGAAATAGGAAAAGGGATACTGAAGAGACCAGGAGACAAAAGTGAGGGATCATGGCTACGTATGTTTACATCCACACTTCTCCGTGTTTGTGCCCCAGCCTAGTAGTCCAAGCTTCCTCGCTTCCTGCCTGGCTTCTGCAATTGACTCCTAACTGATATCCTTCTCCCTGCTTCCTTTCAACAGAGTTGGAGAGTCTTATGTTCCACACCTCGCTGCCAGTCATCATTGTTGATCTTCTTCCGTTTGGCCATTCTGGTGAGTGTGCAGTGGTATCACGCTGTAATTTTAATTTTCATTCCTGGATGTCAAAAGAAGTTAAGCACCTTTTCATAGGTTTAGTGGCATTTGGACATCCCCGCTTCATGTGTTGCCTGTTGAAGTCTTTGGCCCATTTTTCTGTTGGTTTCTGTCCTTTTCTTTTTGATTTCTAAGGGGTAGTGTTTGTAGTCTAGATAAAAGTTATTTGTCACCTAGACATAGCTCAACTTCTTTATTCACTCTGTGGCTTTCTCTTAATGCAAAGTTTTGATGAACAGTGACTCTTAATTTATTGTCATTCAATTAATTAATCTTTTATATTAATGGTTTCTATGCTCTATTTAAGATTTTTTTTTTTTTTTGGCTTCCACAAGGTCACGAAAGTACTCTTGCTTGTTTTCTTATGAATTAGAAGCTTTACTGTTGTAATTTCATGTCTAGGTGTACAATTTAGATTAGACTGTTACGTTGTCAGACTGTATTCAAGGTTTATTTCTTTTCTGTATGGACAGCAAAATGACCCAACATCAAATTTTGAACAGGCTATCCTTTCCATAATGCACTGAGGCAGCACCGCTGTCATAAAACGATGATGATATGTGGTGTATCTATTTCTGGAATCTAATCTATTTAATTAGCTATTTGTCTGTTCTGTGCTAACGCCACACTATTTAATTCCTAGAGTTTCATATTTTGTCTGGACATCTGGCAGTATAAAAGTCCTATAGCAAACCACCATGGCACGTGTATACCTACACAGCAAATGTTCTACGCATGTACCTCAGAACTTAAAGTATAATAAAAAAAAAATTCCTGCTTTTTTTTCTTTTTCAAGACTCTCTTACCTCTACTTGGCATTTTATATTTCCATATAAGTGATAGAATTAGCTTGTCAAGTTACATTAACATACCTCCCAGGATTTTGCTTAGGATATCACTAAAACCACAGATCAATTTGGGGAAGAACTGACACTTAAAGAATATTAACTTTTCTAAGCCTCAAATAATATCTCCTTTCATCAATACTGTTTTTAATTTCTCTCAGCAATGTGGTAGTGCATGGTGTAACCGTCTTCCTCCTCTGTGGTTATATTTATTCTTTGGTTTTTGATGCTATTATAAATAATATCTTTTAACAATTTTTATTTTCTATTTGCATATAGAAATATAATTTATTTTAGGTATCTACCTTTTATTTATTCAATGACTTTGCTAAATTCACTAACTAATTTGAGAAGTTCAGTTAGTGTTTTATGGTGTTTACTGACCAGTAATGTTATCTGAGAATACAGTTTTATTCCTTTTGTCCTTCTTTCCAATGCTGACATACTTTACTTGTTAATTTTTTTTTTAACTTGTTGCACTGGCTAGAATCTCTAGCATGATATTGAACAGAAGTGGCTAAAGTGTACATCCTTACCTTGTTCTTGGTTCTAAGGACATATATTTTAACGTTTTACCAGTAAGTATAGTGTTTGCTGTGGATTTTATTGTTGTTATTATTATTAATATAGTAAGTCCTCTGTCGGATTGAAGAAGTTCACTTCTATCCCTAGTTTTCC
Organism: Cacajao melanocephalus; assembly: GCA_963573385.1. NCBI lineage: Eukaryota > Metazoa > Chordata > Mammalia > Primates > Pitheciidae > Cacajao > Cacajao melanocephalus. The sequence goes on from CAUYLG010024372.1 coordinate 6,066, forward strand.
AGGAATTATTGAAAATCATAAACAAATATGAAATTTTATCAAAGACTTTTTATGGACCTACAGAGATAAACATGATTTTTCTCCTTTAAGTTGTCAATATGGTGGCTTACATTAATTTATTTTTAAGTTAAATTATTTTAATACTACGCTTACAAAGAATAGCACAGAAGACAACATTTAAGACCTATATTAGCTTGTAGAATAACTTACAAAGTACAATGAAGAGATGGAATTTACTGAATAATAAAAATGCTACAAAACACATTTGTTGCTTGTTTAAAAAAATGCAAATGTTGGTAATGTCCAGAAAAATGTAAAAGAATTGTTTCTATTTGCCACACAGTTAACTACTGAAACGTGCTCACTGCAACAAGAGACCCACATGGAATGAGTTCTTCATACTGGGATCTTTGCCCTGAATGCAGTCACGGTCACTGCAACAGTGGTGCAGAGCAGCTAAAACTCCAATACAAATCTCACCATCTCTGTGGCTGGATGAACCAGTCAAAGAAGCCCGGCGCAACCAGCACCACCAGAGAGTAAAGGAGGAACTCTGGAAAGAAGAGAGCCAAAGCAGAGCCATAAACAATGTACAGAAACTCAGCTCAAGTTTATGGCTGATCCCAGAATCATACATGCACAGGACAAATGAAATCAGCTTGTAGTTAGGGCTTAAAGAACTGAACTGAGATCTGAGGTGCCTCCCACCACATTCATGACAGCAGGAGCCACACTAAATCAATTGCCTGCTGTAGCAAAAACCATCAATACCCCTTGAAGCAAAATTCAGAGTCTCGTCAGTATGACATTAACAATGCTCGAGGTATCATCCAGAATGACTTAATTTATAAAAAACATCACAAAAAATGACCCATTTTCAAAATTCCCCAGATGTTGAAATTTTCAGGAAAATACTTTAAAGCAGCTGTTATAATTATATCCAGTGTGGTAAAGGAAAACATTAACTTATGGTGAATATATACGTATAGGTAAGAAATATCCTCAGCAAAATAAAACACATAAAAGAAACCAAATGGCAATTTTAAAATAAAAAATTCTGATATCTGAAAATACTCATTGCATAGAAGAAATAGTAGAATGGACTTTATAGAGAAAACATAGAGTAAAATTGAAGATAGAGCAATAGAAATGGTCCAATTACAAGAAGAGAGAAAACAGCCTCAGGGACCCATGGGACTCTGAAGATCTAGCATATGAGTCATGTGGAGCCCAAGAAAAAGAGGAGAGAATTAAACAGAAAAATAATTTGAAGAAATAAACAGTGGCCAAACTCCCTTGATTTGGTGAAAACATAAACTTATAGATTCAAGAAGTCCGGTGAACCAACAATAGAATAAATACGAGGAAAACTGTTATGGATTGAATAGGGTCCCCCAACAGGTGTGCTGAAGTCTAAGACCCTGGTGCTTTTCAATGCACACTTATTTGGAAATAGGGTATTTACAGAGGTGATCAAGTTAAGACGAAGCCATTAGGGTGGACCCTAATCCTGTATGACTAATGTCTCTCTAAGAAGAAGAAAATTTGGACACAGAGACACACAGGGAGAGAACCACCTGACGACGGAGGCAGAGATGGAGTCTGCAAGCCAAGAATACCAAGAATTGGTAACATCACTGGAGCTAGGAGGGAGGCATGGGACAGCTCTAGGGCCTTCAGAAGGAACCGACTCTGCCCACACCTTTATTTTGGACTTCTGGCCACCAGAACTATGAAACAGTACATTTTTGTTGTTTTAAGCTATCCAATTTGTGGGACTTTGTTATGACAACTCTATGAAACAAACATAAAAACCATGCCTGGGAATGCTGAAATCTAACTGGAAACCCAAAGACAACGAGAAAACCCTGAATCTGCCAGAGGAAACTGACACCTGACAGATAGGAAAGCAACAATGATTTAAATTATTATAGAGTTCTTATTGGAAACTATGGAGACCACAGCACAGTGGAACTGCATTTTAAACCTTTTTTTTGAGATGGGGTCTTGCTATGTTGCCCAGGCTAGCCTTGAACTCCTGGGCTCAAGTGATCCTCCCACCACAGCCTCCTGAGTAGCTGGGATTATAGGTGTGTGCCACCTCACTGGGTGGAACCATATTTTTTCAAGCATTGATTGAGGGGAAACATACCAGTTAACCCAGCATTCTATATCCAGTGAAAATATCTGCAGAGAAGGGACATTAAATAAGGACATTCAAATAAACAATAAGAGGATTAGTCTCACCAGACCCACTCTAGAAAGACCAGGAGAAGGAGTACATGATGAAGAGAAATGATATCAGAGGAAAACCCAGGTTTTCAGAAAGAAATGAAGAGGCTGGGCACGGTAGCTCACGCCTGTAATCTCAGTACTTTGGGAGGCCGAGGTGGGTGGATCACCTGAGGTCAGGAGTTTGAGACAAGCCTGGCCAACATGGTGAAACCCCATCTCTATTAAAAATACAAAAGTTAGCCAGGCGTGGTGGTGGGTGCCTGTAATCCCAGCTACTTGAGAGGCTGAGGCAGGAGAATCACTTGAACCTGGGAGGTGGAGGTTACAGTGAGCCGAGATCACACCATTGCACTCCTGCCTGGGTGACAAGAGTGGAACTCTGTCTCTAAAATAAAATAAAATAAATGAAGAGCATTAGAAATAGGAAATGTATGGGGAGGCATTAAGGACTATATTTTTTTCCTAATTTCTTTAAAATACACGTCCAATTAAAGCAAAAATTAGCATTGTCATGTAGGGTTTATAATGTATATACAATGTGATACATATAATAACTATAACAAAAACGATCATGATGTGGATAAATGCAGGTAATATTGTTGAAGAGTTACTGCATTTTATGTAAAGTGGTACAATATTAACTCAATGTATATTATGAAAATATGAGAAGGAATTTTATAGTCTCTAAAGCAACTAAAAAGGAAATAATACAAAGCTGTGTAGTTAAAAATCCAGTAGATAAATTGAAATGAAATTCTAAAATAGATTCAAATAATCCAAAAACAAGTCAAAAAGGGGAAATAGGAGAAAAAAAAGTTCAGAGGACAACAAACAGAAAACAAATAATACAATAGTAGACCTAAAATAAAATAGCAGACCTAAAAACAACTACATGAACAATTATGTTAAATGGGCCATGCATTCCTATCAAAAGGCAGAGATTATTGTAATAAATGAAATTAAGTCCCAAGAACATGCTGTCTATAGGCAATGCCCTTTATAAGTAAAAACACAAACACTTTGAAAGTAAATGGAAGGAAATAGGTATACCATTCAAACACTAAACATAAAGGAGGCTAGAGTGGCTATTTTAGTGTGATAAAACAGACTTCAAGACAAAGAGCATTACCAAAAATAAAGAAAAATATTTTGGGCCGGGCGTGGTGGCTCACGCCTGCAATCTAAGCACTTTGGAGGCCAAGGCGGGCTGATCACCTGAGGTTGGGAGTTCAAGACCAGCCTGACCAACCTGGTGAAACCCCGTCTTTAAAAAAAAAAAAAAGAAAAATATTTTGTAATTATAAAAGGGCTAGCTCATAAGGAAGACATAACTGTGCAAGTACCTAATACCAGAGCTTCAAAATACATGAAACAAAAATGACAGAATTAGAGAAACAGACAATTCCATGAACATAGTAAGTATTTAAACATGCTTCTTGCAGCAACTGATAGAATAGCTAAACACAAAAAGCCATAAAGACACAGAGAATCTCTACAACTCAGTCAACCACCTTGACTCAGCTGATATTTGTAGGACTCGACATGCCACAATAGGAGAATATATATTCTTTTCAAGTTGATATGGTAAGTCCACCAAAATGCCTCATATACTGGATTGTAAAACCTGGCTTGATAAATTTAAATAGATTGCAATTATATAGGGTATGTTCTCTAACCACAATAAAATAAAATTAAAAGTCAGTAACAAGAAGATATTTAGGAACATTCCCCAGTTTTGGAAATTAAACAACTTATTTCAAAATAATCCATGGGTCAAAGAAGGAATACGAAGAAATATTTTTAACTGAATGATAATGAAAGTGTAAAATATATAAAAATTTATAAAATGCAGTTAAAAGAGAGATTAGAAGAAAATGTATTGCTTAAATGATTATAACAGAGAAGAAATGTAAATGTAAATCAAGAACTAGAATTTTACCCTAAGGAGCGAAAAAAAAGAGAAAATAAGCCAAAAGTAAGTCAAAAGAAGGCAATAAAGGAGATAAATAAATAAAAATAAGGGCATATATAAAAATAAATAGAAAACAGTTAAACATAAGAGAAAATGATCAATGTCAAGAGTTAGTTCTTTGATAAAATTAAAAAATTTAATAAACCCATATTTAGATTGGCTAACAAAAAGAGAGAGAAAAAGCAATTCATCAATATAAAAGTGAAAGAGGTGTTGTCCTTAATAAGCCTACAAACATTAAAGGATGATAAAACAGTATTTTGAACGACTTTATGCCAAACGACATGAAAAAATGGTAATATTTCTTGAAAGACAAAAGCTTTCTCTTAGAGGAAATAAGTAACCTGAATGACTCTTTTTTTTTCATTTAAAAAACTAAATTCGTAATTTAAAGTCTTCTCACAAAGAAACTCCAGCCTAAGATGTTTTCGCTGGTAAATATATCAAACACTTAAGGAAGAAATAATAACAATTATATACAGACATTTCCAGAAAATGTAAGAGGAGGAAAACTTCCTCTTGTGGACTGAAACCTGTTATGGACTGAACGTGGGTGTGTGTGTCTCCTTCCACCACCAACCCCCAAGTTCATATGTGAAACTCCAACACCCAAAGTGATGGTGTTGAGGTAGGGCCTTTGGAGGTCATTACGTTTAGATGAGGTCATGAGGATAGGGTTCTCATGATGGGATTAGTGCCTTTATTAAGAAGAATCAAGAGGCTGGGCGTGGTGGCTCACGCCTGTAATCCCAGCACCTTGGAAAGCCGAGGCGGGCGGATCACGAGGTCAAAAGATCGAGACCATCCTGGCCAACATGGTAAAACTCCGTCTCTACTAAAAAATACAAAAATTAGCTGGGCGTGGTGGCGTGTGCCTGTAGTCCCAGCTACTAGGGAGGCTGAGGCAGGAGAATTGATTGAACCCAGGAAGTGGAGATTGCAGTGAGCTGAGATTGTGCCACTGTATTCCAGCCCAGCGCCTGGCGACAGAGTGAGACTCTGTCTCAAAAAACAAACAAACAAACAAACAAAACAGAAGAATCAAGAGCTCACTCACTTGCACTTGCGTGCTCTCTCTCCTTTTCTCTTTTTCTAACGTGTGGACACAACGAAAAGGCAGCCAACTGCATCCTCGAGGAGGCCCTCACCAGACCCCAACCATGCCGGCACCCTGGGCTTGGACTTCTCAGCTTCGGAACTTTTAGAAATAAGTATCTGTTGTTTAAGCCACTCAGTCTATGGTGTTTTGTTACAACAGCCCGGGTTGACAAAGACATTTCCCAAATTATTTTAAAAGGCCAGCTGAGGGGGAGAGATCCAAGATGGCCGATTAACAACAGCTCAGGGTTGTAGCTCCCAGTGAAAGCGCAGAGAGCGAGTGGACGCCGCACTTTCAGACGAATTCTTGTTGCCCACAGACTAGGAGATTCCCGGCGGAGGAGCCAC
>CAUYLG010024373.1:0-30216 GCA_963573385.1 Cacajao melanocephalus
TAATCCCAGCACTTTGGGAGGCCAAGGCGGGCGGATCACGAGGTCAAGAGATCGAGACCATCCTGGCCAACATGGTGAAACCCCGTCTCTACTAAAAATACAAAAAAAATGAGCTGGGCATGGTGGCGCGTGCCTGTAGTCCCAGCTACTGGGGAGGCTGAGGCAGGAGAATTGCTTGAACTCGGGAGGCGGAGGTTGCGCCACTGCACTCCAGCCTGGCTCCTGGTGACAGAGTGAGACTCTGTCTCAAAAAAAAAAAAGAAAGAAAGAAGAAAGAAAGAAAGAGAAAGAAAGAAAGAAATCTATTTGCAGAAGAAAAGACAAAAGACAAGAAACACTATTCTGCATATAATTCAAATTCAAATTATGTCAAAGGGCAGTTTATTATGAAAAGAATAATAGAAAATTAAAGAAATAGTAATAAAAGGAAAAATAGATAATGGGTTATAAACATAAATGAACACTATATTCCTATGCCCCAGGAGGCTTCAAACTAGTGGAGGAATTTTTATGCTAAAAAATAATTGAAGGCCCGGGCGTGGTGGCTCACGACTATAATCCCAACACTTTGGGAAGCCAAGGCACTCGGATCGCTTGAGCCCGAGAGTTTGAGACCAGCCTGGGCAACATGGCAAAATCCCGTCTCTACAAAAAATACAAAAATTAGCCGGGTGTGAGGCTGATGTGGGAGGAGCCCCTGAGCCCAGGAGGCGGAAGCTACAATGAGCCAAGATCACACCACTGCACTCCAGCCTGGGCAGCAGAGCAAGACCCTGTCACAAATAGTAAAATTAAAAAAAAGTAAAGTTTAAAAATAAAAATAATTGATGAGACTTTGAAAATGCAATAACAGGCCGGGTGTGGTGGCTCACACCTGTGATCCCAGCACTTTGGGAGGCTGAGGTGGGTGAATCACTTGAGTTCAGAAGTTCAAGACCAGCATGGCCAACATAGTGAAACCCCATCTCTACTGAAAAAAAAAAAAAAATAGCCAGGCGTGGTAGCAGGTGCCTGTAATCCCAGCTACTCAGGAGGCTGAGGCAGGAGAATCACTTGAACCCAGTAGGCGGATGTTCCAATGAGCCAAGATCACACCATTTCACTCCAGCCTGGGCAACAAGAGTGACTCTTCATCAAGAAAGGCAGAGAGAGAGAGAGAGAGAGAGAGAGAAAGGAAGGGAAGGGAAGGCAGGGGAGGGGAGGGGAGGGGAGGGAAAGAAGGGGAAGGGAGGGAAGGGGAGTGGGAGGGGAGGGGAAGGGAAGAGAAGAGAAGGGAGGGAGGGAGGGAGGGAAGGAGGAAAGGAAGAGAAGGAGGGAAGAAGGAAGGAATTGCACCTACCCAGTAATGGAGGGAAGGAGGGAGAAAGGGAAAGAAGGAAGGAGAGAAAGGGGGAGAGGAAGAGAGAAAGAAGGAAAGAGAGAGAAAGAAAGAAAGAAAAAGGAAGAAAGAGAACGAAAGAAAGAAGGAAGGAAGGAAAGAAAGGGAGAGAGAAAGAAAGAGAGAGAGAAGAAAATAGAAAAAAGAAAGAGCAATGACACAAACATGTGAGAGACAGGAAAACAGCAAAGCAAGGAGAGTATAACTGTGTCTGAGCTGTCAAAGAAGAGTTCTTGAGTAAGATAAAGTCTCAAATGGTTTTTGAAGCATAAATAGAATGTTTCTAGATAGAGATGGGGAAGAAAGACATTTCAGGCCAAGGAAACATCTACATCATAGGTACAGAAGAAATAGAAGAGCTTTCACTGTGTGTGTGTGTGTGTGTTTAAAACTATTTGTTATTGCTAGTATGAAGAGAACAAGGTTGGGGAGAAAGGGAAGGAAATAAAGTAGGAGAAGTTGACGAGGGCCATAGTATATGGGGCTTTCTATGTCACACGTAGGAGCATGGACATTATCCTTTGGCACAAGAGAGCCGAAAGAGTTTAGGCAGGAGCAACATGATCCGGCTTATGATATGGGATTATCACTTTGATGACAGTGTGGAAGATGGACTGGAACAGGAAAAGTCTAAGAGGAAGAAGACCACTCAAGAGACACATGGAAAAAACCAGGGGAAAACAATCAACAAGAGCTTGAAGTAAGGAAGAGGCATCAGGGATAAGTAAAGGAGGTACGTTCAGTAGGTATTTAGGGAGAGAATGAATATGGCATGGTGATCGATTGAGGATGGAGAGAATGCAGAAATGTAGATTGTGGCCATCTTCCCCAAACCAGTCATTAGGTGGATACTTTTCCCCATTCATTGGAATGAGCAGGAAAGTTCAGGAAAGAAAGTGTGGGAAAAGGATTAGGTCTGAAGGGAAATCTGGTGAGAGGAAGTGGCAAATTTGGTTTTTTGCCTGTTATTTGCAAAGAGCTTTTGAGAAATCAAGTGGAGAAAGCATTGGATATATGGGTCTAGAGCCCAACAGAAGAATTTCAGACAGACAGACAGCTTTGGAAGGAGTTCTGAGAGAGAAAAGAAGCAGCAATGATCAATTTCAAGAGAACCTAGAAAGACAAAGACAGATGAGTGTCTACTGGAAGACTGGGTGGTCTTTACTCACACTGGTACCATTAAAATATAGGGAGAAAAACAAGTAGAATTGAAGAATTTGCACCCTGCCAATTACACCTCCCAGTAATGAATGCCAACTGTGAATTCACCTCCATATAACACACTTCTCCATTGTTCATGTTCTTTATGGCAAACAAGTCACAGCAGTGAGACAGCCCTCTCAGATTTAACTTGGACCCCAAAGACACTATCATTGCATGGATCCGATGCAAGTAAGCCTGGGCGATATCTCTGTGTCATGTAACCTAAAGGCAAGAATGGAGCTGGAATAATGAATGGGATGTATTTACACACTGCCAGAACGCTCATTGTTTCTGTTCTACATGCCTCTTCACCCCTCTTAAAGTGAGGGTAGCAAAGACCCAGGAAGACGAGGAAGAGGCCACAAAGGGGTGTATGACTTTCTGCACAGTGACCCTGCTATCTAGTAAATGTGGCCCAACCCCGTGGCTCCAAACTGGGATAAGCACATTGTATTTCCTTTTTGTGGGCAGGAACTAGGCAAAGAGAGAGAGGAAGGGTGAAAAGCATTGCTAGCTGTCAGGCAGACTCATAAGGGGCTGTGACCAATCCTGCAGCTGAAACTACTTTCTTTACATTGTTTAAATCTTTGTTTAAATTAGCCAAAAGTCCTTTTACATTCACTTTTATGAAGGAAAGCAGGTTATATTAATAATGTGGCTGACATGAGTTCCATCTGCGCTTTCATGACATTAACTCGTAGAATAATGACACCGGATTTCTGGTTTGTTGAGAGTTTGTGGATAACCCTCCCCCCGACCCCACACTATATTCTTAGCCCCTAGAAGTTCCGGGCCATATCTGCTTTATCTTTATATTCCCTACAGTGCTAGAACACAGTCTGTGCTTAATAAATATTTCTGGAATGGAAAGAAATGAAGAGACTGAGGCTGCATTTCTTAAATAGGTAGTTCTTCAAGTAGGTAACTTGGTGGTACACACTTCATCCTCCCTACTCTAGTCAAGCTCTCGGAAAGCGGAGGATAAATTTCAGAGCAGAGGTCACAAAGAAGGTCCATAGGGGTCTGGCTCCGTGTGCAGACATGCTCTATTGACTCCAGAGCTGGACTGACCCCTTCCTCCCACCACACACACACACACACACACACACACACACACACAGTCTTGCATGGGCCTTGTGGGTGCTGGGAGTAACTGGGAGTTTTAGAGAGTTCAAGGTAGAAAGGAGAGATGCTGGAATGCAATTAGAATGCGTCTCTACATTACCTTTTCTGGTCAAATTGACTGAAGAATCTTAGAAATAATTAAAAAAAAAAAACTAAATCTTCCATGCTACCATTAGCTGAGATTTCATTTCTCATTCTCTGTAAAAAGTCAGTCTTGCACTTCAAATCATATTTATCATTTTGCATTCATTTTTTTAAAGAACCCTCAAATTTTATGAGGCTCAGATCATACAATTTGGATCTGTTCCTGGCTGACCTAGAGTGCTTTAAAACTTTTTAAAATTACTGAGAGTTGTTCATATTTTTGAAAGCCAATACCTTTAAGATTACAACCTGGGCCGGGCTCGGTGGCTCACGCCTGTAATCCCAGCACTTTGGGAGGCCGAGGCGGGCGGATCATGAGGTCAAGAGATCGAGACCATCCTGGCCAACATGGTGAAACCCCGTCTCTACTAAAAGTACAAAAAATTAGCTGGGCATGGTGGTGCATGCCTGTAGTCCCAGCTACTCGGGAGGTTGAGGCAGGAGAATTGCTTGAACCCGGGAGGTGGAGATCGCAGTGAGCTGGGATCGCGCCATTGCACCCCAGCCTGGCAATAGAGCGAGACTCTGTCTCAAAAAAAAAAAAAAAAAAATTACAACCTGGATTTCCAGTGTCTTTGAATGGTTAAGGAGTAAAGCAATGAGGGCCTGCGTTCCTTCCCTCCTGGCTACAGTCACCTAGACTGGGTCATGGCTGCCCCTGGGGATGAGCCATCTGCTGTCCAGTTTGTTGTATGAATCCCCCTTCTGCCTACATTGTCTCTTATCTCTGGCTCACTCGACTCATTTGAGTTTGCAAACCTGTCTCTCTATGCATGCCTGCCAGGGTACTTGCCACAGTGACTTGCTCACACCCCTAAATGCATTTTCTTTATCTTTTCTTTTCTTTCTTTTTTTTGGGGGGAGGGGGTGGGTGTTGCTGTTGTTGTTATTATTTGAGACGGAGTGTCCCTCTTGTTGCCCAGGCTGGAGTGCAGTGGCATAATCTCAGCTCACCCCGCAACATCCGCCTCCCAGGTTCAAGCAGTTCTCCTGCCTCAGCCTCCCGAGTAGCTCAGATTACAGGCATGTGCCACCACGCCTGGCTATTTTTAGTAGAGATGCGGTTTTGTATTTTTAGTAGAGATGGGGTTTCGCCATGTTGGTCAGGCTGGTCTGAACTCCTGATATCGGGTGATCCGCCCGCCTCGGCCTCCCAAAGTGCAGGGATTACAGGAGTGAGTCACTGTGCCCAAACTTTTTTTTTTTTTGAGACAAGATCTCACTCTGTTGCCCAGGCTGGAGTGCAGTGGCACAGTCATGGCTCACTGCAGCCTCGACTTGACAGGCTCAGGTGATTAGGTGATTCTCCCACCTCAGCTTCCTATGTAGCTGGGACTACAGGTGTGTGCCACCATGCCTGACATTTTTTTTTTTTTTGTATTTTTAGTAGAAATGGGGTTTTATCCTATTTCCCGGGCTGGCCTCAAACTCCTGGGCTCAAGTGATCCACCCGCCTTTGTCTCCCAAAGTGCTGGGATGACAGGTATAAGCCACCGTGGCTGACCCCCTAAATGCATCTTAAATGAACTATTGAAAGATGAACAAATGCTTCCCTGAAGTTACCTATTCACCAATGTGTGAAAGAAAAAAAGAAAATAGATGAGAGGCGATACTAGGAAGCAGGTACTGAAAAACTGTTCAGGTCTCAAGACCATGAGATCCATGCAAACAATAATGACCTTTGTGGGGGAGGGGATTTGCTAAGAGAGGACCACGGGGAGAACTGGAGGTCCTGAGGCCAACATAGGTGAGCTGTCCCTCTGCTCACCACACTGTCCCCTGTCTGTGACCCAGCAGCTGACCTCATGATACTCTTAGGAAAGGAGATGTGTAAGGGGTCAATATGTAAGCTGGTGACTTTGCACTGGACTTTGAACTCACACCTATGGACATAATTGCTTCCATTTTGACTGAAGGCTGAGGGTCACAGTTCTGGAAGGCAGAATTGGAAGGTGACCTCTCAATGAGTTATCGCCTTGGATAATCTTCTCCCGTTTAACATGGGAAAGACCAGTGCATGTGATGGATGCACTGTTACGATTAAGTTACACGATTTGGCAAAGATGAAGAGGTTTCTCAGGTATAATTAAAGTTCCTAATTACTATGACTTTGAGTTAAAAAGATTGTCCTGGGTGAGCCTGACCTAAACAGGTGAGCCTTTTAAAAGAAGACATTCTCCTGCTGGCCTTGGAAAAAAGCAAGCCGTTGTGAGCTCTAGCCCTGCAAGGACCGGAATTCCATCAACAACCAGTGAGCTTGGAAGGAGACACTGAGCTTCTCATGGGACTGCCATCCCAGCCAGCACCTTGACTGCAACATTGTCACACCCGAAGCACAGGTCCCAGATAATCCATGCCTGAACTCCTAACCATGAAAACTGGGAGATAATAAATATGTGCATTGTTTTAAGCTGCACATAATTGAATGTCTGGCAATTTATGACACAGGTAACTAACAGCAAAGGAGAGAAAGCCAAAATGAAGGGGAAGGAGACACAATTGCTTGGAATCTTCATGAATGGTTTTGGAGGTGGTTGGGGTGGGGAAAGTAAAAAGAAGGATCTAAAACACCCCCGGGCCAGGCACAGTGGCTTACACCTGTAATCTTAGCACTTTGAGAGGGCAAGGCGGGTGGATCACCTGAACACAGGGAGCAAATATTTCCAACTCCATTTTACAGATAAGATGTTGAGTATCCCAGAGGACCCCAATAATTCACTCCAGGGTGCAGGGTTATCCTGATTCAAAGAAGATCTTTCTCACGTTGGAGGCTCATGTCTTGCCTCTGTGTCACATCACGGGCTTACTCCAGGCTCCCGGGAAGAAGGTTGTGGAGTAGCATGGCAAGGGAACCATACTGCCCAGGTGTTGAAGGACGGCGCCTGGTGGCATGCCACTGCATGCTGCTGCTGCATTAGCATGCTGTTTTTGGGGAGAGCAGCTTCGGAGTTCTGTTCTCCTTGGGAGCATCCTCTCCCAATTCTACCCTCTCAAAAAATATGTTTTCACAAAAAGTGCTCTACTGGAGAGGAGAAATGAGCTTTTATATGAGCATATTTATAACCATAGATATTCCAGGTCATGGGGGTATAAATCTCAGGACATGACAGTAGCTCCACAGTGTGATGGGAAAATTGAGGAGGACTGTGGTTATTGGCATTTCCCAAACTCACTGAGAAAAAGAAACTATGCTTCCCTTCATAGACACACATACACACACACACACACACACACACAGAGTCACACACATACTCTCTCTCTCTCTCTCTCTCACCCCCCACCCCTACCACACACACACACACACACACACACACACACACACACACACATACACGCACGCACTCCCAGGCCTGCAGAGAGAAAACAACTTATTCCTGGCCAACTCATCTAGGTCATGCAGACCCTACATTCAATGCTGGCTTCAGCTAATTTCATCCCAACTTTCACTGAAAAACTAATTCTCCGCCAAGTTGCCATGTATCTCTTCTCAGCCCCAAAGGCTTCGGGATAAAAATCTGTTTGGCTTTTTCTTTTTTCTTTTTTTAAATGTTGCTCAAAATAGTTTCCTCTACTCAGATAATTTTGCAATATTCCTTATCCCACCAATCTCTTCCCTGCAGAGTCCCTCCCTGCCACACACATCTCAAAGCCGGTCGGAGCCCTTCTAGACTCCTGGGTGCACCCGTTCCCAAACCTCACTCCGCTTTCCTTCTTCTCCTTAAAGACCAGGGGGTTGAGGCTTGACTGAAGATCACGAGAGGCAGAAGAGAAAGAAAGGTCTCTGTGGGACAGGAGGGATCATGCCCTCTCTTCCCAAGTTCATGTCCTAATCGAGGGAATCTGTCAATAGGTTACATTATACAACAAAGGAAATCTAGGCAGTAGGAAGGATGATAAACTGACTTTATGACAGAGCTTATTTATTTATTTATTTATTTATTTATTGAGACAGAGTTTTGCTCTTGTTGCCTAGATTGGAGTGCAATGGCACGATCTCGGCTCACCGCAACCTCCACCTCCCGGGTTCAAGTGATTCTCCTGCCTCAGCTTCCGGAGTAGCTGGGACTACAGGCATGTGCCACCATGCCCAGCTAATTTTGTATTTTTAGTAGAGACAGGCTTTCTTCATGTTGGTCAGGCTGGTCTCTAACTCCCTACCTCAAGTGATCCACCCCCCTTGGCCTTCCAAAGTGCTGGGATTACAGGCGTGAGCCACCACGCCCAGCCTAGAGTTTATTTTTGCAGTAAGGTTACCTTAGAAGAGGGAAGCAGAAGATGGGGGAAGGGAATGTTAAAGCGATAAAATGCAGTAAAAACCTGATCCAGGATTGCTGGCTTCGAAAATGGAGGAAGGGGCCATGAGCCAAGAACTCAGGCAGCCTCTAGAAGCTAGAAAAGGCAAGGAAGTAGATTTTCCCCTAGAGCCTCCAGACACCAACGCAGCCCTGCTGACACCTCGATTTTGACCCACTGAGACGCACTTCTGACCTCCAGAACAGCAAGATAAATCTGTGCTGTTTTAAGCCACTAAATACACAGTAATTGGTCATAGCAGGAATGGGAAAATGATGTTACATAATTGCTGAGATGCTCCTGCACACCAAATCAGCCTGTAGACGGGCATTCAGGCCAGGACTAGATTCCCAAAGGGAACATGGACGGATTGTTCTTCCTCTTCTCTGACCCATCAGGAAGAAGGTGTCTATTCCTGAAGACCTTATTTATAAAAAAGATCGGCTCAGATCCAGAGATTGAACTCAAGGGCTAACCACTCTTAACGTGTTTTCAGCAACAGGGGATGGGGCAGAGGCCAGGACTCAGGGCATTAGAGGTTGTCCCCATGAGCTATTGTCACCTCGGGTCTCCATCTGTAACCGACTGATCTTTTAAGGACTCGTAGTAGAGACATAGGCAGGCTTGTGTGTAATAGACGACACCCGGGAGCCCATGTGCATATGAGGTTGCAAATCAACCCTAATTATATACGTATATAGAGTGTTGTTTTATTTTTAAATGTTCAGAGCCACCAACTATTAAACCAGCTTCTCGAGAGATGGGTCTTTGTATTACTTCATTGATCCATGTGTCTGTAACACTTTGGCCAGATGCTCCAATAACTCTGGATCGGTTACGGAATAGACTTTCCCCTATGGAGAGACTCATTCGCAGGCAAAGTTTTTGCGCCTTTCCAGGCTAAGCCCAACCAGAGCTCTGGCTTGCCCCCTGCTCCAGAGCCCCTCCCTATTCACAGTCCAGTAGGGTGTTGACTCAGACTCAGGTATCTGTCCCCATTCCCTCGGGGTCTGGAGGTGGGAGCATTGTGTCGCCGCTGGATCTCCAGATGCACCGAGTCACATTTACCCTCCCCCCCTCCAAAAAAAGCATATCCTAGAAAAATGCAAGCCTTTCCATTTTCCCTGTGGAAATGCATGCAAGTCCGGTATTGGAGCTGCGAGACACAGAATCGTCCCTGCCTGTGCACTGAGCCCCTCAAACCGAGGGGAAGGTGTGGGCTCCCGTCCTTCGCAGGCGTTTCTTCTCAGGGGTCCAGCTGATTTCCAAACCGCCCCGCGTGAACCGTCCCGCGGGCGCGCACGCCCTTTCGCGCAGCCTCTGCCGCCGGCTGGCGGGAGATCCCGGCCGCGTCCCTCCCGCAGGCAGAAGCCCTGGCGGGGAAGCCCCGGCTGCGCACGCCCATCCCCAGGCCCGCGGAGCGCCCCGCGCCGCCGCAGCCCCGCGCACCACCTGCAGGCCCCGCGCACCACCTGCAGGCCCCCCGGCGTCGCAGCCCTTCGGACTTTCCTCCGGGCCTCGGTTCCTTCGCTCGGGCCCCTCTCCCGGATTCCCGACCCCCGGTCCTGCTCCCGCCCTCTGCGCCCCGGCGGCCGCGGGACCCGCTGCAAAGAGTTAAGAGCCGGCTCCCGAGACGGCTCTGGCGGCTCCAGGTCCCCCCGGGCCCCGCTCGCCGCTCCTGATTGGCTGAGCGCCTGTCAGTAGTAAAGAGTATCGGATGGCAAAGTTGGGACCTTCATAAAGGCGTGGTGGCGATTCTCCGCAATCGCCGGCAGCCTATGACATCAGCCAGGAACGCCTGGGATGCCGCTGCTCCCGGCCAACCTCCGAGGAGGAGGAGGGTCCCGCCGGCTAAGAGTTAATTAGCCCCGCACGGCGAGGGGGGAGGCGCCAGTTTTCTGGGGACACTGGCTGCCACTGTACTCCTACCCAGGGGAGCTCACGGAGAGTTGGATGAATTCTGGGTTGTTAGCTGCGGTCAGCTGGGCTCCCGGGAGCCTGTTGCTGGTGGAGAACAGGGGGCGCCTGGCCAAGGGACCAGCGGCTTGCTGAGCCTCAACATGACACTTCTGGGGTCTGAGCATTCCTTGCTGATTAGGAGCAAGTTCAGATCAGGTAGGGCTAAGGCATTTAGCATTCCTTCTTGAACTTTCCTCTTCTGCCATTCTCAACTCTAGAACTGCTTTCCAATAAATGTTTCCAAGCCTGCCAGGTCTACCTCAACTCTGTTCCCCAAAAGCACCCTGTGGAAGCAAAGAATTTTATTTGACTTTCTGGGGGCCTTTTGTGTCTTCCGTTGTAAGTGCTTTTGGGTGGTCGAGTGTGGTTGTTCTTCTGTGAAAAGGCCAATCCTTTTACTTTATTTTCTCTTATTTTTTCTGTATCTGTGAATAGAAATGTTAGAGGGGTACATTGAGAAGGGGCAACTTTGGAAAGGAACAAATAAGGGATTTCAAGTTTGGAAGCTGCGTAATATCAGTTATGATCGCTGAGAAGATGAACCTGATGTTTGTGTGTTAGGTACAGGGGTCATTTAAAATGTAGCTAGTCCAAACAAATGTATTTCCCAAAAAAAGTCACTTGGGGGAAGTAAAAATAGCAAATTTGGAGCACACCAAGTATGTAAAATGACATCACTGTAGGAAAAAAAAGAAAGCCCAGTGCCACAAATATTTTTTCCCAAACCATCTGATATTTATAAACGGAGAATTTCCCCCCAAATTTCTGTGTTAGTGGCACATGGAGAAACTTCTCAAAGGACGCTGAGTGGAGGTGAGTGGAAGGGAGAGACGAGAGCTCTAACTGCTTCTCAAGAAGGGTTTGTGCACGCGCCCATGGAAGGTGTCTGTGTGGGTCTCCACGTTTAGACAAATCGACACTTGACTTCTGAAGTTATTTTTCAGTAGCTCTGTGTATAATGTTGGTTTTAGAAAACTAGTTAACAACACACTCAATAACGTAGAACTTCTACTTAGATTGTTTACTTTTAGGAGAACTCTGATGCGAATATTGACATAACAGGTGTCAGAAAGATACAGGCATAGTTTGCTGAGCTTTCTTAGCCCTTCTATGTGGGGCCAACTCAATTGTTTCACGTGGGATGTTTCAAAAAGGAAAAATGTAGCTGCTGAGAGGTAAGGTTCATCTGTGACTTTCTTAGATGCCCTTGGTTTGTAGATGCCTGTGGGGTCAACTGGAGATTTTCTTAGAATCTTCACTGTTGACGCAAGTTGAAAACTCAAAAGCTTAGGCGGTCACAAGCCTCGCTGCCCCTAACGCTCTGGGATGAGTCTGCCAGCCACCGGGGTCCGTAGTGGATTAAGTCCTGCCTTTCCGTGGTGAGGTGAGGCGGTTGATCTGTTAATTAGCTAGCGACCTCACCACTGCCTTGTATTTGGTCAAAACTGCAAGGCAACACTGCCACCTTTCTGAAGAAGAGAGGATGTAGATTGGTTTTGTATGAAGCTGCATTCATTTCAAATGCTTCCTTGCCAGTTTAAATGTGGAGGGTCTGGGCGTGCTGGTTTGTCTCTAAGAGGATTTGGTGATGTACTCGATAGTAGACTTGCAAAACACCTATGGATCCCTCCTTCAGCTAAAGTGCAGTGGAGATGAAAGACAACATTTGCACCACTCCCAACTTCCATTTCAGTGGATTTGTGGAGTCCTGGTGTCTCCTAAGTAGACCCTGAAAACCCTGATCCTGGAGCTTCAGAGAATTCCAGCCTCACTTTTTAAAAAGTTGTGCAGGCTTTTGTGTCAAAAGGAAGTGTGGCTTTGGGAAAACATGATATCAAAGCAGAAGCAGGCGTCTTTAATCCTCCCATCACTGTTAAACAGGGAATCTGGAGTCTGAGATGCAAGCGTTGATAGTCTCTTGACTGACAGGAGAAAAAACAAGTGGAATGTAAGACTTAGAAAATGTAATGCTTGAATGGTGGTTATTCTTTCTGGATGTAATTACTACTCTGGCTGTGCCAGCACTGAGGTGACAGCATGCTGACAGTAGGGCCTCTCTTTAACAGAATGTCTTTTATTTTGTCACTAACAAGGAAGAAGTGAATGATTTCTCGCTCTCTTTCACTATTTCCCCTTCTCCTTCATCATCTTCTTCTCCTCCTCCTCTTTCATAAGCAACTCAAACTGTAAACTCATAAAACTATTTCGATCTCACTACGAATATTTGCTTTGATAGCAGATCACGGTATTACGTATTCCATTAAATAAATGCAATGAAATTGTTCTCTGATTACAGCAGCAGACTCACTGTGACAGGGTTTGTTTATAAGTGAGCAGATAACTGCTTTTACTCTGAAATCATCATTGATGTCAGCCATGTCCGATCAACTTTCTATAAATTGTAGTTGAGTGACCTCGTGATTAAGGACAAAATTATGCTACAGCAGCAGTAAACTCTGAAATGTACGAACATGTTTGGTGATATAAATTCATTTGAGAAGCCAAAGGGTGTCCTGGTTGAGTGCATGGGTCTCAGGGCCAGACTTGCTGGGTTTTTAATAGTAATCTCTACGCATTAGCGGCATGACCTTGAACGTTAGGTAAATTACATAATTCTCTGTGCCTCAACTTGCTTCCCCTGAAAATGAGGATGATTATAGGGTCATTGTGAGAATAAAATATGAAGTAGAGAACTTTGAAAAAGCCCAGCCCTTAGAAAGTTCTTACAAAACATTTTTCTATTATTAATATTGATGTACAGTGGAACCTGCGGTTGGTGACTTGCTCTCTCTCAGTCTGTTATTTCGTCGGTAAACATCAGGGTTGTATTAGGCAATTTCTTAGACCTCTTTGGTAACATTCTATGGTTCTCTGAAAACACGTAGAGATTGGCTGGGACAAACATACCTGTGATTTCGTCCTGTGGCAATTGCGCGTGAAGGGGAGGCAGTTTACATGAATGCAGTGATTTGTGTTGATTTTAAACTAACCACATTTTTATAGTTTTTAATCTTCTCATGTTGTTTATTCAATATCTAATCAGTGTCACTATCAACAGTTCTCCCTGGTATCACTCCTCGTGTTCTACAAAACACCAGGGGACGTACGTATGTGTGCCACGCACAGACACACACAGCCCTCAGACACGAAAGAATGAAAGTGGAGAGAGAGGTCCATGAAGGGATGTTGCTTCTAAGGAACCATTACATTTCTTTGGCTCCTCTCTCTCTTTGTTCCCACTTACCCATCTTAAACAGAGGGAAAGTCTGGCAACTGCCATGATCTTAACCCCACTCCCACAAATATAACCTTATCTTGCTTAGCAAATAAAAATACAGAATGCCCAGTCCAATGTGAATTTCCAAGCAATAATTATTACTCTTTTTTGACTATATAGTGGTACCCGGGACATACTTTTCTCTGATATCCAAATTTCACTGGGCCCTCTGTATTCTTTTTGGCAACACTACCTACAATCTGAGTGGTTTTGATCAACACTCTCTGTGGCCCCATCCAATATCCTATCAAGCTCTTGAGATTCTCCGGGTCCCCAAGCACTCCCCAAAATACAAAACTTGTATTTTAGGCATGAAAGCAGAAGACTCCAAACAGGGAGGGGATACCACAAGAGTGAACCCCAGCTTACGGGTGAGGAAGAACGTGGGAGCTTCACCTCTGCTCTCTGGCTCTCTGGTCATCTGGCAAGGAGGAATATAAGCTCAATAGGCAGGCCAGTGCTCAGGAAGCAGAGGCTCCAGAAGTTGGAGCTATGGTTAAAAGAAAGCAGGGAACAGGCAAAGCAGGAGCTCAAGGGGCTGTGGCTGAACTCAGGTAGCAGGACCCCCCCCCACACTGTTCTTCTACTCCAAGAGCACCCAGGATCAAGCCTCTGGTGCCTGTAATTCGTTGCTTGTCCTTTCCCAGAGGGCAAGGGACATCTCAGCAGGACCCTGCAGACATCTCTATCCATTCTCCATCCTTCAGACAACCTAAAAGGACTACTGATTCCTACTTTAAGGTATATCCTCAAAATCTCTGGCACTGAATTTTCTCTCTCAGGATTTGGGGTTAGACTAAGAGGTCGGCCCCCTAAAATTTTTATCATAATGGACATTATTGAAGAAATTTTCACCATGAGCTCAAGAGAAGCCCAGGCTATCTACCTTTATTATCAATTATTTTTCTAGTTTAGAACAAACAGTTTAACCTACATGAGTACCTTTCTTATAATATGTAATACTTATATATGTATATATAATTTAATTGACCTTTTTAGATCTCATTTTTATCTTCTATGAAACGGAAAGTTTTGACTGGTTCATATTTGAAGCTGCTTTTAGCCCTAAGATTCAATACTTTTCCAGGGGAATGGCCCTAAATATTTTTGTAAATGCTTGATCAAAATATTACCATATGAGAATACAATTTAATGGACCTTAAAAACCGAACGTATTTTCATTTCTACGTGGGAATTTAAAAGTTAAAAAAACATTTGGGGTCTGGCTCAAGTCACCTGCTTGAGACCATTGTTCTCTCCCCAATTCCAGCTGTATTAGATTTGCTCACAGCCCCCACCCCTTCCCTCACCATCTTAATCACTATAGCAAGAACCCCCACCCCCCACCTTCCCTGCTCTAGTTTTATCCATAGCTATTACCACTACTGGACAGACTAAACCTTTTGTTTGTTTATTTGCTTATTATTTGTCCATAACAGCAGAAATTATTACTTGTTTATTTGCTTTTTACTGTTTTTATTCTCCAGTATTTATTCTGCTTGGCACAGAGAAGTATTTATTCTCCAGTATTTATTCTGCTTGGCACAGAGAAGGCACCCATTAAATATACGTTGAATAAATGTGTCATATTCTTCCTCCAAAGTCTATTCAAAAACAATAAAAGCAAACAATATAGGTTTATTGTTAGGCGTGTATTTATGTGTACAACAACTAGAACAAAAACGAGAGGAGTGACTCTAAACACAAAAGCCGGGCGAGGTGGCTTACGCCTGTAATCCCAGCACTTTGGGAGGCTGAGGTGGACGGATCACCTGAGGTTGAGAGTTTGAGACCAGCCTAACAAACATGGAGAAACCCTGTCTCTACTAAAAGTACAAAATTAGCTGGGTGTGGTGGCACATGCCTGTATTCCCAGGTACTGGGGAGGCTGAGGAAGGAGAATTGCTTGAACCCAGGAGGTGGAGGTTGCAGTGAGCTAAGATCGTGCCATTGCACTCCAGCCTGGGCAACAAGAGCAAAACTCAAAAAAAAAAAAAACTCAAAGTCATAGCACAGTGGGAGAGGCTAAATGAGGAGGTAGGGGTCTAGCCCAAAGGTAAGAAGCAGGTTATCCCTGTTCTTAGGTTAGGCCGTAGCTGTGTGCATGTGTTATTAAGCAAATTAATTAAACAAAGGTCATCTCTGGCTCAATGATGATAGTGTGACTGTGTCTTATGAACCAAGGATTGTGATTAATTCAATTCTGTGTACCCAAGCTACTTTTTTAAAAAACATATAAATTATTTAAGACCAAGGAGAGTGGCATTTGTCTTTTATCTGCTACAACATATGACGGAAACATTTAGCAAGATTGTGTGAAATTGACTTGAACCAGATTGAATGTGCTCTACTCTAATTGGATTAAATTGGAGAATAACAGAATTGCAGGGCAGAAGCAAAATGCTCCATGCAGGGTTAGAATTCTACATGCTTCAGAAAAGCTGAACCTGAATAGGAGATGCTGGAACACACCGTTTTTCATTTCCTTTATTTTCATCTAATTAGCAAGGCTTCCCGAGCATCCAATGGATGGTGAACATGTAGCCCACATTTCTGTTCAGATCGAGGAGGAGGAGCCAGCAGGTGCATTTCTCTGCCTTCGTGGTCCCATTCCTTCTGTCCTGTGGGCCGAGTCACAGTGGGAGTCTATCTGAGACTACAAGGTCTTGGGAGTATGTTTATATTTCCAGGGCTCTCTGGGCCTCTGTTTCCATATTGGTAAAATGACTCATGGTCTTCACATCCTCATAACTCTATGAGGGAAAGATCTCTGTAGAATTATTAAGGGTTTCTTTCTGAACAGAAAGAAATTGGTGAACCTTTATTCACTATGTGGGAATGGATTACTGCATCTGGCACCATGTGAATTACGTTTAAGAGTTCTTGCTTATGTGTGGAGTAGTTAAAAGTTTTTGATGAACACAAATTGGATTAACAACAACAACAACAACCCAATAATAGATTTGTAGCCTTATGATTGTAGTACTTTGAATTTCAATTTTATTAAGCAGGTAATGTTTATATGTTTCAGAATAGCTAATAAGTCAAGCTTTACTTAACCAGATTTGGATCATTATTCTTTTTTTTTTTTTTTTTGGAAACAAAGTTTCACTCTCCTTGCCCAGGCTGGAGTGCAATGGTGCTGTCTCAGCTCACTGCAACCTCTGCCTTCTGGGTTCAAGCGATTCTCCTGCCTCAGTCTCCCGAGTAGCTGAGATTACAGGCATGCGCCACCACACTTGGTTAATTTTGTATTTTTAGTAGAGATGGGGTTTCTCCATGCTGGTCAGGCTGGTCTGAAACTCCTGACCTCAGGTGATCTCCCTGCCTCCACCTCCCAAAATGGATCATTATTCTTAGATAAAACAGAGACAGGTGTCCAATTTTTGTTAAAATAAAATACATCATTTATCCCCAAAGATTTAGAATAAATAAAACTGTTTCCCAGCTTTCATTTTTCCAGAGCGTAACAAAAAGTTCTCTGAAACTACTGAAGGGAGAAGAATGTCTTTCTTTTCTTCTGCTGGTGATAGAGAAGTTCTCTCATTTCACTATTGGAGTACTTCTCTTATCAGTAAAATCCCTCTGACTGATAGATATTTGCTGTATTCAGCTACCTTATATCACTAGAGAAGTTGAGTTCAAAGTGAATTGGATCATCTGAGGTCAGGAGTTCAAGACCAGCCTCACCAACATGGAGAAACCCCGTCTCTACTAAAAATACTAAATTGCCAGGTGTGGTGACACATGCCTGTAATCCCAGCTACTGGGGAGGCTGAGGCAGAAGAATCACTTGAACCCAGGAGGCAGAGGTTGTGTTGAGCCCAGATTGCACCATTGCACTCCACCCTGGGCAACAAGAGTGAAACACCATCTTACAAAAAAAAAAATACAATACAATACAAAAAGTGAATTGAGCCGCTATAATATTGTAAAATGTATTTATTGGGTTTTCCTAGCTCTTACTTGGTATGTGCAGCAATGATCAATGGATACACAGACCCTCAAATACTTAGCATGTGTTTATTAGCAATCCCTTCTAGCACCCTAGTTTGAATTACTGCATTAAGTTTTCACTCCTCAACTTGTATCTCCTTCCCCTTGGCCTCTTAAGTGATACAAAAGCATTAATCAGTTGTCTCTCATAAAATACAGTGAAGTAACCCCAGGCAACATCGCCATTTCACAAATGATGTGAAATGACTGGAAAATACCCCATAAACAATTCTGTGTTTTCTATTTCCAGAAACACTCCCTTTAGGAAGCCAATCTTGTTTTCCTCCTGACTGGTTGGGCTGGTTTTTCAGTCCTAGGTAAAGTTCCACGAGAAACTTTTTGTTATTTATTTGAGACTTAATGCCCTGTCTGGAGCTTTTAAAAAATGACTTCAAAAAAGTTAGATCTAGAAAATACTACTCAACATTAATTGGACAATAGTTTAATAGTTCTCCTCAATACATTTTTGTTTTTATCATTTGTGTTCTCTTTCTGTCCTTGTCCAGCTGCACAAAGATTTTTATAACATGATAATCAGAGTATATACATAAGTTTATACTCAGCCTTTTTATCAGTTAGTATAATAGCACAAATATTTTTCAAGCTGCTGCATAGCAACATAATTTTTGCTTTAAACACTGTATAATAAGCCATGTACAGTGGCTCATGCCTTTAATCCCAGCACTTTGGGAGGCCAAGGTGGGTGGATCATGAGGTCAAGAGATTGAGACCATCCTGGCCAACATAGTGAAACCCCATCTCTACTAAAAACACAGAAATTAGCTGGGCATGATGGCATACACCTGTAGTCCCGGTATTCGGAGGCTGAGGCAGGAGAATTGCTTCAACCCGGGAGGCATAAGTTGCAGTGAGCTGAGATCATGCCACGGCACTCCAGCTTGGTGACAGAGGGAGATTCCATCTCCAAAAAAAAAAAAAAAAGACCGCATAATTTTCCCCCAAGTGAGTGTTATAGTAATTTACTAAACCTTTTCCACTTGCATTGGAAAATTAAGCCAGTTATAATCTTTATATTATAAATAACACTACTATGAAAATCTGCATATATAACATTACTGTGAAATCCTTCATGCAAAGAAAGAAAATATTTTCCTTTGGATTGTTTTGTAGGATACTCATTATTTAGAGAAAATGCCTAAAAGTGGGAAGAACGGATTTGAATATTTGCGAGCTGTAATGCTGGCTAGTATTTCTAGAGCACTTACAATGTAACAAACTTAGCGTTAGGCCTACTTCTATTTGGTGATGAATGCTTGTCCCTCCTGTACAACTAACTCAGAGTAACCTTGGGTACTTCCCCAGTGTTGGCTGGTATCGGATGAGCCTTTCATACCTTTTCAGTAGAGATTGAAAAAGAAAGTGAGTAACAGCTGCCTAATGCCTTTGGAAACTTCCCTGTGGTCTGCTATTTAGGGACCACCTGTTAGCAAATAAAACTCACGACTCATCAAAAGAGAAGAGATGAGGACTAGGAGTTGCTGAACCTATTATCTGTGGGCACCTTTATCATCTCATTTAATCCTTACAAAAATGTGATGATTCCCATCTTCTAGATGAAGAAGCTGAAGCTCAAAGATTTTAGACAACTTGGAGGCCAGGTATGAACATGCTTGTTCCACTATACCATGATGACTATCTCTATTATAACCTACATCTCTTTTCTTTCTTTCCCCACCCCTCCCAACCGTACACATGTACCCAACCCCATAGATTTCATATGCCACTTTCTGGGTTACGACTCCGGCCTTATATGCAATTACTGCTATTGCCCTTGATTTCCTAAATAGTGACTTATCAAGCTAGTTGTTCTAGTACTTTACCTATAAATTACACATCCCTACAAAGTCCCAGGGTTTTTAATAAAACCTGACTTTTTAAACCTCAGTTTAATTGAGAAAAAGAAATTTAAGAAATTTTTGAAAGGCAAACAAGAAGAGATTTGCTCTAAGACATTAAACATAGTTCTTTAAGAAATATCTAGCAGTTAGTACAAGAAGTAAAACAGACAATTATTATCAGTGGATCAGAATTGTGTGTATGTGTATGCATACATACACATATTTACACTACATGCACACATATACATTTATGTATATATGCATAAATTTAACCTCTGAAAACAGTGGCTCTTCAAATCCACAATAAAATATGTAATGGGTTTGTTGAGAAACTTGACTATCTCTTTGGAAATAAATAACTTGAGATATTTTATAATATACCTTAAAACAAATTCCTTATGGATTAAAGAGCTAAGGAAACCTATAAAATATTTGAAGAAAACAGAGGAGAATAATCTTATCATCTCAGAGTAGGGCAAGCCTTCCCAAGCTGTGGCCAAGGCCAGGCTAGAAATAAAAATGGATGCATTTGGTCACTTAAGCACTTTAAAACTCCACATTAAAAAGTCATCAAAATAAATTTAAAGCAAAACTGTAGCTTGAAAAAATACTTGAAAATATATGTGAGGCGGGGTGCAGTGGCTCACACCTGTAATCCCAGCACTTTGTGGGTCCGAGGTGGGTGGATCACCTGAGGTCAGGAGTTTGAGGCTAGCCTGGCCAACATGGTGAAACCCCATCTCTACTAAAAATACAAAAACAAAATTAGCAGAGCATGGTGTTGTGTGCCTGCAATCCCAGCTATTCAGGAGGCTGAGGCAGGAGAATCCCTTGAACCTGGGAGACAGAGATTGCAGTGAGCCAAGATCGCACCATTGCACTCCAGTTTGGGCAACAAGATCGAAACTCGGTATAAAAACAAAAAAAAAAAAAAGAAAGAAAATATATGTGAGACAAAATTATTAAAAGGACTTATTTGAACAATAAGATTAGAAACAAACAACCTAATGGAAAGACAATTCAAGGGGGAAAGTAATTAATAAGCACATGAAATATACTCAACTCACTAGCATTCAAGAAAATGCAAAATGAAAGATCTAGATACTATTTTTTAAAACTTCAAGTCAGCAACATTTTAAAATGTTGATAATATTGAGTATTAAATAGGCACGAAGACATAGATAACACCTATTGTGTTGGTGAGCAATCCATATTGTAAAGTCTTAACAGATACAGTTTTATCGTGGTTTATAATGCTTAACCTAAAAAAGATGGAACCAGCATAAATATCACCTGTAAGGGAATGATTAATTAAATTGTAATATATTCACAGTATAGAATACAATAAAACACAATGGAAAGCAAAAAGAAATGATGAAATTCTATATGAACTGATATGAAAAGATCTCCAAAACGTATAATTAATTTTTTAAAATTCAGGTTATAAAACAATCCAGCAACATATTTTCATGTATGCTTTTTAAAAAGTATTTATACATAAGTACACAGGAAAAAAAGTTTCAAAGATGTAAGTCAAACTGTTCATTATGGTATCCATGGATACAGAGAGCAAGACCTTATCTTTCTTTAGCATTTACATCTTTTAAAATAAAACTGTATTGGTATCTACATAATTTTTAAGTATGCCTAAAACATAAGAAGAAATTGACATCCTAATAGTTGTGGGAGAAAAACATATCTGTAAGTCTTTAATGAAGTAGGCAAAGATTTAAGTCAAGATTTAGAGGACATGAACACTAAATAAAATTGGATTACATATTTTAATCCTCTTACCTGACATGGAATATAATTTTAGACTTAGCACCCTCTCCCTGCACATACGTACATACACAAACACACACATACACACACAACAAACTGACACAAGAACAGAAAACCAAACACTGTGTGTTATCACTCATAGGCGGGTGTTGAACAATTAAAACACGTGGACACAGGGAGGGGAGCATCACACACTGTGGTCAGTAGTTGGGGGCTAGGGGAGGGACAGCGGGGGTGGGGAGGTGGTGAGGGATAATAAGGGGAGAAATACCAGATATAGGTGCTGGGGGGATGAAGGCAGCAAACCACCTTGCCATGTATGTACCTATGCAACAATCCTGCTTGATCTGCACATGTACCCCAGAACCTAAATTACAATTAAAAAAAAAAAAAAAGAAATGTCAACAAATTCAAAACACTGAGTTTTTTCTTGACCATAAGACAGTGAAAAAAGAAATTTCTTTTACAAGTTAAAAAACCTTAAGCCCAACAAGTTGGGAATCAAAACACACCACAAACACACCAAAAGTGCTAAAGCGTACACATGGAAACAAAGCCTGGAAGGACTCATTCCCAAAATGATTAGCTCTGGGTGGTGAGGTTGTAATTTTTCGTTTTTCTTATGTTCTTTCTTATAGACTTTATTATGATTATCCAGTAACTCCTAGATCCTCTAAATAATAATGAGTAACTTCCGTAGTAAATCAATTGGCAGTGAGTGCTACTTGTTTTTTGTTGTTGTTGTTGTTGTTGTTGTTGTTTGTTTTTTTCATTTAAACGTGGAGGCGTGGGGAAGTGGGTTAATGATACCATATTTTCGTACCAGCTAAATCAGGGGTTGGCTGAGTCCCTGGGAGGTTTAAGTTGTTCTCAAATTCTCATTAATCCTGGAGCATGCTCACACTCAAACGACAACCGCTAAAACTTGCTTTTCGACTAAGAGCTGAAAACTCACAACTCTGCTATTAATTTTTGTTGGAATATCTCAATGTGTATATGTGGTATAGGCTATGCCATCCGGCTGACTTGGCTTCAAATCTTGGCCTCCATTCTTATTGGTCGTAAGACATGAACTCGAGTGCATGCTTTTAAGCTCTCAACCCTCTACTTTTCTATGTGTATGTGTGGAAACGAGAATGTCTCTTTCATTGGAAATTTTGGAGGCTTTAGTGGAAAAGTATATAAAAAGTTCTTGACGTAGTGCAGGGATGTGCTGATGTACTCAATCAATGGTAGATATTTTATTCACACATGAATATTAATTATGTTTTAAGTCTCACTATGCAGCCATAAAAAAGAAAAAGATCATATCCTTTGCAGGGACATGGATGGTGCTGGGGACATTATCTTTCGCAAACTAAGGCAAAGAACAGAAAACCAAATATCACATGTTCTCACTTATAAGTGGGAGTTAAATGATGAGAACACATGGACACACAGAGGGGAACAACACATACTGGGGCCTGTCGGAGGGTGAAGGGTGGG
The DNA here is from genome assembly GCA_963573385.1 of Cacajao melanocephalus. Lineage (NCBI taxonomy): Eukaryota > Metazoa > Chordata > Mammalia > Primates > Pitheciidae > Cacajao > Cacajao melanocephalus. The sequence continues at coordinate 22,502 of CAUYLG010024373.1, forward strand.
AGAAGGAAGAGGATCAGGAAAAATAACTAAGGGGTACTAGGCTTAATACCTGGGTGATGAAATAATGGATACAACAAACCCCCATGACTGATCATGTCTGCCTATGTAACAAACCTGCACTTCCGGCCCATGTATCCCGAACTTAAAATGAAAGTTAAAAAAAGACATATTCATTCTCATATCAATGTTTATATCAATATGCTATGATATTAATTTACAATGTTTTAAAACTATTTATGTAATCATAAGATATCATATTGATTCTAAATTAACAATGACCAGCCTCTCACGATTTTCTCTTAAGATTCGCTACCCAGTAATGATCATTTCTTTGTACACTAGATTGTGCTTAAGAGTTACGAAGATAATTATTGTCACTGTACAATTTATATTGTATTTTACAAAGTGTTTTATATACCTATCATCACTTACTCTCTTCCTTTCCAAAAAAAAAAAAACTGTTTGAAAAGGCATAACAATTACACTTATTCTCCAGAGAGGTGTGGTTTTTATTCTGGATCTGGTCTTCTGATGCCTCTGAAGACAGTACCAAGCCTTGTCTGGGTCTCAGCAAGATACCATAATGCTATGAGGACCAGCAAAGGCTCATGGCTGAGCCCAAATCCTCTTCTCATAATTGAGAATACTGTTCTGTCTAAATATAAAACCAAAAAAAAAAAAAGAGAAAGAGAGAGAGAGAGCTCTCTCTAGAGAACAAAGTTTTGAGGATAGACAGCAGGGAGCAGTCTGCCAAATTACAGCACCTTATATTTCTTTAATGCATTCAACTCTCTCTCTCCCACCAGAAAAGATCATAGCCATTAATATTTTTATTTTTCTACCAATTCTGTAAGATTACAAATTTGATTACACAGATGAGGTTACTGAGTTTCCAGAGACATTAGGAAATCGGTCCGAAGTCGTCCAGTAGATTCAGACTTAGAGGTCTCTTCTCGCAGTTGCAAAACCAAGTTGACCACATGGTCCCCCAGAGAAATGAACAACCCAGAGAAAACACAGTCTTTTCAGATAGGCGGATGCCTGCCATTTAACCCATTTCTTCTCTCAACATAATCATCTGTCTGTGGCCAGGCACGGTGGCTTACGCCTGTAATCCCAGCACTTTGGGAGGCTGAGGTGGGCAGATCACGAGGTCAAGAGATCGAGACCATCCTGGGCAACATGATGAAACCCCATCTCTACTAAAAATACAAAAATTAGCTGGGCCTGGTGGCGTGTGCCTTTAGTCCCAAGTACTCAGGAGGCTGAGGCAGGAGAATTGCTTGAATCCGGGAGGTGGAGGTTGCAGTGAGCCAAGATCACACCCACTGCACTCCAGCCTGGCGACAGAGCGAGACTCCGTCTCAGAAAAAAAAAAAAACACCTTAAAGCTTTTTTTTTTTTTTAATCTTACATGGTAGCCATTTGCAATGACTTCAAGATGGAAAGAACTAGATTAGAAGGAGAAATGGAAATTCAGCAAGTGTAACTCAGGATTGGCTGGGAAAGAAGGACAGAATGAGGCAGAGAGATACCAAAGGAAGCCTTAGCTTAGCAAAAATGCAGCCTTTACAGAGGACTGTGTTCTTTTTTGTTTTTTTTTTTTTTAAACATAGAGACAGGGTTTCACTATCTTGGCCAGGCTGGTCTGGAACTCCTGACCTCGTGATCCACCCACCTCGGCCTCCCAAAGTGCTGGGATTACAGGCGTGAGCCACCGCGCCAGGCCTGGACTGTGTTCTTAGCACATAGATTAGAACCTGACACTACAGAATGGCCCAGAGACAGAAAGTATTCTCAAGTGTCACATTCGGTTGTTTCAAAACCTGTGTCTAATGGTAGAGCCAGGATTATTTTCTAACAGGTAAAGCATTGTTAATATACCTACATTTAGATGTATGTATATGCATATGTTTGTATATGATATATAACATATATGTAGTATGAGAGAGTTCTAGATTTATCTTTGAAGATGCTCTTTGCAAGGGTGTATATGACATGCTACGGTAAAACTGAGGGGAAAACTGGAGATGCTTAACCAAAAGAAAATATTTAAATACATTGAAAATGAGATTTAATATGCACATTAAATATGGTGTTTTCAGAGAATCATGATATGCGAAGATATTTATAATGCAAGAAGGAGGTTTCAAAATTGCATGTGATACAATCCCAATTCTTGAGAAATTGTAGGGTAGGTACCTTTTCATATCCATGTTCAGGCATATGAATCAGAAGAAAAAAGGCAAAGTATTAGCAAGTGTTGCTTATCTCTGCAGACTTGAATTCCTATTAATTTGGCTTTTCATCCTGAAACTTCTATACGTTCTTCAAATTTTCTATAATGAATATGCACTTGTTTTATAGTTAGAAAAGGCAATATATGCTTTAATAGTATAGTATATATCACAAACTTAACTTAAGCTCTCTAAAGAACTTAAGGTTATATTCAAGAACCACAGCTCCATGGAATGAAGACTCTCCTTTCAATTTTGGAAGCACTTCTTTGCCTCGTAAAATATGCCCTTTCTTCCAAACTCTAATTCCCCTTTATAGCTAATTTTTTTTATTTGTTTTTTGAGACAGAGTCTCACTCTGTTCCCCAGGCTGGAGTGAAGTGGCACAATCTTGGTTCACTGCAACTTCTGCCTCCCAGGTTCAAGTGATTCACCTGCCTCAGCCTCCCGAGTAGCTGGGATTACAGGCGCCTGCCACCACGTCCGGCACCATGTTGGCCAGGGTGGTCTCGAACTCCTGACCTCAAATGATCCTCATGCCTCGGCCTCCCAAAGTGCTGGGATTACAGGCCTGAGCCACCACACCTGGCCTATAACTAATTCTTATTCAGCTACTTCATGGATGCCCATGGTTAACCTCATTAATTTTATTATGGTAATTTATTAGGGCTAAAAGTGTCTTAGACCACCATAGTTACCCTAAAGGTGAATATAATGATGTCTGTCTTACAGGGATGGGAAGCTAAGGTACAGAAAGGGTTAATGACCTGCCCAAATTTACACATAGAGCATGGTGAAGCACGACTTGAACTCAGATCTCCTGGCACCATTCTGTGGCCTCTCTCAATGAACGAGCAAACACAAAAAGGCGTAAATCTGAGTCCCTTGTCTCAGGCATCTCCGCAGCAATAGCTTTCAAGGAACGCGGGTCAAATGGCAGGTCCTTTTTCCGGAGGCCCCTCCCGCTGCCCCGGGCGTGTGCGCACGCTGTCTGCTTAATTCACTCATGGCTCGGTGCCACGGAATACATAAACAAGCGGGGAAAACCTCAGAGAGGAATCTTGGTGCCCAAATGGAGCAATTTGTCTTCTGAAATTATTGTTTGAAATTGTTTATGTCAGTTGCGAGTTTCTGTTCTGTGCTTCAGGGACCTGTTTGTGATGGGAGAAAAAGTTCCCCGCAGCTGAACAGCATGCTGGTTGAACAGTTCTAGTGACAGTGTTGCCTGCTGCTTCCCAGTCTTCCCTGACTTAGAGAGGGGTTTGATGAGGTTCCCTACACCCCAACAGAGCACCCTAGGAACTATCCGATGCTCACTGTTTGCTAGGTATTGCGCTATGCCTGCTGTGTGTGCTAACTAATGTAATCCTCACAGCAATCCGGTAAGGAGGTACTGCTGTAGCACTCCTCCAATCCATAGAAGAAGAAACCAAAGCTCCCAGCACTTAAGGAACTGTCACAAAATCCCATGGCTTGTAAATGGAAAAGCTGGGACTTGAACTCATGCACCTTTGGCGTCTAAGTCCATGCTTGTGACTACTACCCTGTACTGCTTCTCAAAAGCACCCAAACCAGTCAGAGCTGGCTTGAGCCATCTGACTTTGCCATCCTGTCCTCCCAGGGAGCGTGTAAGTTGGGAATTCTGTCCTCTTAGTGACATCGTAAGCCCCAAGGCATTTCCACTTGAGGGTTTCATTCCCTATCCCTCTAGTGTCTTGAGTTATTTTAACATGAAAGCCTTAAGCTCATAAACCTGGCAGCTTTGTGAGTGAGGGAGAATTCCTTTTGAGGCATGAATTAGTCTTCTTCAAATGTTTTGACAAACTGAGAGTGTGGTGCTTAGAGAGAGAATAGCTTCACAGGGTTCGTGTGAACAGACATCTTTCTAAAACAACTTGAGCTGGTGCGTGACGCTCAGTCATTGAAATCACTGCCTGGTAACTCTGAGACCGACCATTTTGGCTTTCAGTATTCTCTTGATTTTGACCCAGCAAATGCCCAGCACTAGATGCTGGCTTGAATTCATGTCTCTTAATCTCCCTAAAGGAAGCAGAGCCAGAACATCCTTTAGGATGAAGAAAGAACAGTGTGTGCCTGGGCTCAGCCTTCTTGCTTGAGTGCTCTCCTCCAAGGGTCACTGAGGTCAGCCCAGCAGCCCTGGAGCTCACCTTATTCCTTGAGACCATCTTATAATTGAGAAAACTGCTCAGTGACCTGATCATCATCTTCACCTCCTCCTTTTTGAGTACTCCCTGTAGTAGACTGGCGGACAGCTGGACCTATGATAATCTTATGAATACAACATACAAAGCATGCAGGGTAACATTTGGCTAGGGAACAGTTATTATTGGTACCTGGAATCAGAAGGCAAGGAACAGAGTGTGCTCAGGCATTAGCAGTCCCCACAAGAAATAATCCCTGGCTCTCAGCCTCGTTTGGGAAACATGGCCAGGATTGGAGCAAGACCGATGCAGATAACCAGGTCTCTCATTTTACCTTCTAGCAGCATTCTGTCAGCCACCCTCTTCTCTTTACCAAGAAATTAGATGCTTCTGTACCCCAAGGAGGAACACATCAGACCCACAGGTGGCACAGGCCGCCAACGAGAACAGTGGCTTTGTCCTAGAGTCAGATAATGCCAGGCAATGGAAAGAACTTGGTGGATGAACCACTCATAGGAAGAGAAGAGGAGGCTTGTATCTATATGTGCCACACAGTATCAGCTCCCAGCTATGGAGGTGACCTGAAACCTCTGATGGTGGGCCCGCTTGTTACTTTCCAGGAAGTCATACATTCATCAGCCAACAGCTTTCCCAAAGATCTATGCCTGGTAGTGTCCTTGAAGGCAATAATGTCAAGGTGAAAGATTACATATGAAGGTGCATCCAGCTAAACCTAGGATAGAATTCAACAGGAAAGGGAAGGTAAAGGACTCAGTTAGAAACAGGTACCACGGCTGTTTCCACGGAGAGAGTTTTCAGTGGGCTCCTGCTCTGTTGCGTCCAGGGCTTGTGATCTTGATCTGGCACTGTGTGGAGAGGATGCAACAGAAATAGCCATCCAAGCTGCTGCTCACCACCTGCTTTACCCAGGTCCTAAGTACGATAACTGCCATGTGCTTTCCATCAGGAGTGTCCATGTTACTTACTTTTACAAACACCTGGATCCACATACCCAGAAGTCTTTGAATGGTAGAACAGGATTTAAAAGTTGATCTCAAAGCTTTACCTGGTTGTGCTGACAGCTTTCTGCCACCACGGGATGCCTCTCTTCAACAATTATCATATGGAACCTCTTTGCAAATAATAGAGAATCAAACACTAGAAGCTCTGAAAAAGCTTAAGCAAAAAGGAACATTTATTATAAACATATTGGGGTGTCTCATAAAACTCAATGACAGGAATGTGTTTGTGACTTGGGTGGAAAATCGCCAGAACTGGGGATTTGAACACTCTCTGGCTCTCTTCTATGCTCCATCTTCTCCCTCAATATCGACTGGCTTTGTTTCTCAGTTTGCATGGTTGAAATGGCCACCTCCGACTGCTTTGAATTTTCTCTCTCAGTCCCATTTCCAAAATTCTTAGGGAAAATCTCAGTCTGGCTGGGGTGATGCCCATCCTCAGAACAAAAACTGGGACTAGGAAGAGAGACAAAAACCACGTGGACAGCAGAGGACAAAAGCATTTCCTATTAAGCCCAGTGGAAAACCATTTCAGAAGAGAATAAAAGGGAGGCATCACTGGCTTCCCATCCTTTCTTGCATTTGTCACTGCCACCAACAACTTTACTGCCACCAGCACCTCTCTGTCTCACTCTTCCTCTCTCTCTCTCCCTCTCTCTCTCTTTCTCCCTTTCTCTTTTTCTTTCTCCCTCCTTCCCTCTCTCTCTCTTTCTCTTTCTTATCAGGCCTGTCAAGTCTTTTGGGAATGAAAATTACACACACATACACACACACACACACACACACACAGTTGTTAAGTAGAACTGGAAAGAGGCAAATTAAATGCTGTGGGCCTGACAACTCCATATTTATTTGTTTAAGCTTCCTGGGAGAAAAGGCCAGAAAAGCCTTCCCTAATTCCCAAACTACATGAAGCTCCTGACATGACACTCCCCAAATTGAAATTATTTAACATCTTTCTCTCTCCCTAGACTGTAAACTTTACATAGGCAGAACTTGAGACAGTCTAATTCACAGCTGGATCCCTCACGTCTAAGACAGTGTTTGGACATACAGTAGGTGATCAATAAATATTGAACGAATGAAATGAATGAATGGACGAATGATGTTAGCGTGTTCACCTTACTGGCCAATTCCCAGATGAAGGCATTACTTCAAAGGCTCCTGGCAGCCTGACCAATTTTGCTACCAATAATCACAGTAACAGTGCTTTGCTTTTTTTCAAAAGCCTGACCAAAAAGGGTGTCATATAGATAAGTTTAATTCACATCTATCTCTTTCTCTCTCTCATTCTCTGTCTCTCCATCTTTCATTAATTTATCATCAAGACATAGCAATTCTTTTTTTGTTTGTTTTTGCCACTTGTTTCTCAAATCTGCCCTCTTTTTTTTTTTTATTCCCAAGTGGACTTTCTTGCCTTATCCACGGATCATGACGAGAGTCTCCAAACCAACCCTGTCTCTTCCCATCATCCTATCATCAGATGAGTCCTCCCAAAATGTCAATATTACCAAATTACTCTACTGCTCAAAAAAATGCCATTGTAGCCCTCTTTCTACAGGATAAAGTGCAATGTAGCATCCATGGCCCACTGCATCTGAATTCCCAACTCCTGTTACAGTGTCTCCCCTACCACTCCCAAACAGGAAGCATTTCCTGGAACCAAGGAGTGTCCAGAGGAACACTACACATTTTATGGAGCCCAGTGCAAAATGACAGTGCAGGGTCTCTTGTTCAAAAATGATTAAGAATTTCACAGTGGTGATAGCACCTCATTAAACCAAGCACAAGGTTCTTCTAAAAATAGGGCTTTTTCTTTTCTTTTTTCTTTTTTTCTTTTTTTTTTTTTTTTTTGAGACAACGTTTCACTCTTGTTGCCTAGGCTGGAGTGCAATGGCCTGATCTCGGCTCACTGCAATCTCTGCCTCCTGAGTTCAAGCGATTCTCCTGCCTCAGCCTCTTGAGTAGCTGGGATTACAGGCATGCGCCACCACACCCAGCTAATTTTTGTATTTTTTTTTTAAGTTTATTTTATCATGTTTTTTTTTATTTATTTTTTATTATTTTTTTATTTTTTGAAAGAAAGGAAAAGAGAGGAAAGAAAGTAAGAGTGAAAGAAAGAAAAAAAAGAATGTACGAGAGAAAGAAAGAGGAAGAAAAAGAGGGAGAGAGAACAGGATTCTTGTTCTACTACCCAGGCTAGAATGCAGTCTGAAAATGGGTATTAAAAACCTCTATTATGCCAATAATTTTGTTTAACAATGGAGACAGGAAGGAATAAGAGATGAAAATAACAA
>CAUYLG010024375.1:0-12883 GCA_963573385.1 Cacajao melanocephalus
GGATGCAAAATCAATGTGCAGAAATCACAAGCATTCCTATACACCAATAACAGACTTAAAGAGAGCCAAATCAAGAACAAACTGCCATTCACAATTGCTACAAAGAGAATAAAATACCTAAGAATACAACTAACAAGGAAAGTAAAGGACCTCTTCAAGGAGAACTACAAACCACTGCTCAATGAAATAAGAGAGGACAAAAACAGATGGAGAAACATTCCATGTTCATGGTTAGGAAGAATCAATATCGTGAAAATGGCCATACTGCCCAAAGTTATTTACAGATTCAACACTAACCCCATCAAGCTGCCAATGACCTTCTTCACAGAACTGGAAAAAAACACCTTAAACTTCATATGGAACCAAAAGAGAGCCCACATAGCCAAGTCAATTCTAAGTAAAAAGAACAAAGCAGGAGCATCACACTACCTGACTTCAAACTATACTACAAGGCTACAGTAATCAAAACAGCATGGTACTGGTACCAAAACAGTGATATAGACCAATGGAACAGAACAGAGGCCTCGGAGGCAATGCCACACATCTACAACCATCTGATCTTTGACAAACCTGACAAAAACAAGCAATGGGGAAAGGAGTCCCTATTTAACAAATGGTGTTGGGAAAACTGGCTAGCCATGTGCAGAAAGCAGAAACTGGACCCCTTCATGACACCTTACACTAAAATTAACTCCAGATAGATTAAAGACTTAAACATAAGACCTAACACCATAAAAACTCTAGAAGAAAATCTAGGCAAAATCATTCAGGACATAGGCGTAGGCAAGGACTTCATGACCAAAACACCAAAAGCATTGGCAACAAAAAACAAAATAGACAAATAGGACCCAATCAAACTCCACAGCTTCTGCACAGCAAAAGAAACAGTCATTAGAGTGAATTGGCAACCAAAAGAATGGGAAAAAATTTTTGCAATCTACCCATCTGACAAAGGGCTAATATCCAGAATTTACAAAGAACTAAAACAGATTTACAAGAAAAAAACAAATAAGCCGATTCAAAAGTGGGCAAAGGATATGAACAGACACTTTAAAAAAGAAGACATACATGGGGCCAACAAACATATGAAAAAATGCATATCATCACTGGTCATTAGAGAAATGCAAATCAAAACTACATTAAGATACCATCTCACACCAGTTAGAATGGCAACCATTAAAAAATCTGGAGACAACAGATGCTGGAGAGGATGTGGAGAAATAGGAACACTTTTACACTGTTGGTGGGAGTGTAAATTAGTTCAACCATTGTGGAAGACAGTGTGGCGATTCCTCAAGGACCTAGAAATAGAAATATCATTTGACCCAGCAATCCCATTACTGGGTATATATCCAAAGGATTATAAATCGTTCTATTATAAGGACTCATGCACACGAATGTTCATTGCAGCACTGTTTACAATAGCAAAGACTTGGAACCAACCTAAATGCCCATCGATGACAGGCTGGACAGGGAAAATGTGGCACATATACACCATGGAGTACTATGCAGCCATGAAAAACGATGAGTTCGTGTCCTTTGTAGGGACATGGATGAACCGGGAAACCATCATTCTCAGCAAACTGACAAAAGAACAGAAAATCAAACACCACATGTTCTCACTCATAGGCGGGTGTTGAACAATGAGAACACATGGACACAGGGAGAGGAGCATCACACACTGGGGCCTGTGGGGGGGAAATAGGGGAGGGACGGTGGGGGTTAGGGAGTTGGGGAGGCATAACATGGGGAGAAATGCCAGATATAGGTGATGGAGAGGAAGGCAGCAAACCACACTGCCATGTGTGTACCTATGCAACAATCTTACATGTTCTTCACGTGTACCCCAAAACCTAAAATGCAATTAAAAAATAAAAAAAGACAAACGGGATTGCATCAAACTAAAAAGCCTCTGCATAGCAAAGAAAATAATTAACAGAGCGAAGAGACAACCCATAAACTGGGAGAAAACATTTGCAAAGCATGTATCTGATAAGGGGCTCATATATAAAATATATATAAATATATAAGAAACTCAAACTCAATAGCAAAAACAAAAAATAAACAAAAAGACACAGAACCCAATTAAAAAATGGACAAATGACCTGAACAGGTATTTCTCAAAAGACATACGAATGGTCAACAAAGGTATGAAAAATGCTCATCGCTAATTACCAGGGAAATTCAAATTAAATCACACTGAGCTATCACCTCATGCTTGTTAGAATGGCTACTATAAAAAAGATGAAAGATAAAACGTGTTGTCCAGAATGTGGAGAAAAGGGAACCCTGGCGCACTGTTGGGAATGTAAATTAGTACAGTCATTTTCAAAAGCAGTATGGAGGCTCCTCAAAAATCTAAAAATAGAATTACCATATGATCCAAAAATCCTACTTCTGGGTATATATACAAAGGAACTGAAATCAGTATTTTGTAGAGATATCCACACTCCTGTGTTTTTTTCAGCATTAGTCACAATAACCAAGATATAGAAGCAACCAAGTATCCATCAGCTGAGGACTGGATAAAGAAAATGTGGCACATATATACAATGGAACACTACAGTCTTAAAAAAAAGGCAATTCTGTCATTTGCAACAACATGGATGAACCTGGAGGACCATTAGGCCAAGTAAAATAAGCCAGGCACAGAAGGACAAAGAGCATATGATCTCACATACTTGGGGGTCTAAAAAAGTTGAACTCACAGAAGCAGAGTAGAATGATAGTCATCAAGGGCCTGAGGGAGAACAGATGGGGAAGGGAGGCATGTTGGTCAAAGGAAACAAAGTTTTAGATAAGAGGAATAAGTTTTAGTGTTCTACTACACAGCATGGTGACCATGGTTGATGATGTATATTTCCAGGAGAGTAGATTTTCACCACAAAAAATAAGTGAGGTGATGGATATGTCAATTAGGTTGATTTACTCTTTCTACAATGTATATATGTATCATAACATCACATTGTACCCTATAAATATATAAATTGTCAAAAAAAGTGGCAACAGAAAAAAACACACGCTAAGTATAATGCAATGAACTGCAAAAAGTTGTACAGGCTCCCAATAAATACTTTTGAACGCCTATGAGCTAAATAAATGCAATAAACCAGTCCCAGGTGTCTCCACTAGGGAGCCCCATTCCCTGCTGTTGCGTCACTACTTTCCTCAAGGTCGTCTCCAACCTCCTATTTGTTCAAACTCGGCCTCTCACCCAGTTCATCACTTTCTCGGGCTTCCAGGCGCCACCCTCTCCAGGTTTTCCTCGTTCCCTGTTCCCGCCCTGCTCGTCTGGATCTCCCATCTTTCCAGAGCGCCAGCCGGCATGCCACCTCTCCGCCCCCTGTATCCCAGAGGCAGCTTTCACTCCACGGGGGCAAGCCTGAGCTACAAAGCGGTGCTCAAGCCGCCTCCTCCCGAAGCACAGAGGCACCATCCCCCCGGCTGCTACTCGGGCCCAGGGACTAGGCCCTAAGCCTTCCTTCTCGCCTGCCCCATAGCCAAGCTGTTCAACCTGACGGCTCCGGCTCCACCTTCAAACTACGTCCGGAATCCGACCCCTCTCCACGCCCACTGCCTCCACTCCGGCCACCTTCCTCTGTCATCCTGGCTGCTGCAGTGACCAGGACGACCTTTCCAAAACGAAAGGCTCTCTTCGGAGCCCTTGCGGGGCTCCCCAACACAGCGGCCTCCCAGGCCCACCCGCTGGGGTGGGATTACTTTCCAACTCCGTTTCCTGCCGGCTCCCTGATCTCCAGCCGCAACGACCCCGACTCAGAACTCGAAAGACTTGGGCTCTGCACGTGCAGCCGCCCACGCCTCACCTGGGGCAACTAGCACCCCCGAAGACCGTCTCGCGCGCCTCGCCCCCAGTGGTGCCTCCCTCCCGGACATCCGCGCCCACCCACCATCCCCCAGATCTCTTCCTCCAACCGCGTCCCAGTCACTGGTCCCGGACCGCGGGGCAGCTGCTGGGCCGCGCATGCGCAGTGCGAACCGGCACCGCCTCCGCCCGGGGAGCCGGCTGCAGACTCTGGGCGGTGCGCGCAGCCCCGACGGAGCAGTGCTGTGTCGGGACCCCGGAGCCCGAGGCGGGGAGGCCGCGGAGACTCGGGCCTAGCGCGGGCAGAGATGCACCTGCGGGAGACTGGCGCGGCGGCGCGGGAACTGGGGAGGACGCCGCGGGGCAGAGTGGCTCAGCGTCCTGCTCGGCTACAGCGGCCCCTACCGGAGACCCTGGCGCCGGGTCCCCCTCCGGAGCGAAGGGGCGATGCCCTGGTCTTCTTTATAACTGAAGGATTCTCTGTTTTTCCTTTTTGAGGTGGGGGGAGGCGCAGTGAGTTGCTTGGTCTTTGACAGCTCCCACGGTTCATTCCACTGCCCAAATATGCAGTGAGTTACTACCGGCTTTGCTTCTTCCTTAAGTTAACAGCTGGATCACAAGTTCAGAACAGAGGATTTTAAGTGTTGAGGCTATTTTCCCTGAAACGATTTCAAATGAAGGTGAGTTGGTTCCCAGGCTAGCCCACCTAACCTCGAACGCAAAGACGAGTGCACTCTGACTGCTGAGCTGAGAGCCTTCTGTGGCTCTGGGACCCGGTGACTCAGGTGGCTCCTTATCTCACCGTTCCCTTAAAATCAGAGTATTTTCTTTTGTTGGATCCAGACTTACCACCAGCACCACTTGGCAGAGTGGAATTGCTTGCGGGCATGTCAGTGAACTAGAAAGGGAAGTGGTCTGAAGAACTTGGGGGCCAAAAATGTTACATTAACATTTTTTGCCTACCTAAGATGTCAACCACTTCCCATACTTTGGCTGAAAAATCGGCCCATACTGAGGCCCCTGTCACTCCTGAGCAACTCAGGGGTTTATGGAGTAACAGAATTGGGGAGGGGCTCGCATCTGGCTGCTGTTTTTCCCCTAACGTGTAAAGTGCTTCCTCTGAGCCAGACAGTTTAAGAACTTCACTTGTAATGACCCATTTAAATTGTCCCCACCACCTGATGAAATAGGTACGTTATGGGTGAGGAAACTGAGGCCCAGGAGGTCAATTAACTGCTCAAAGCACAAAACTGTTGAATAGTAGTGTTACTAGGGCAGTCCTAGAGAAATCGCTCAGAGGGCAAAACAGAGAGCTCATTATTTTCTTAAACAGTACAGCTCAAAATGCTCATTGTTTCTTAAACCGTTTTTTTGTTTGTTTTTTCCTAGTCTCTTTATAGGTAAACTAGCTTAAAAGAACTGCAGTCGGCCCGGGAGCTTCACTGCCCTTTGGCAAGTACCAGAGAAAGATAAGGCCTACTAGGAACCAGAGCAAACCAGAACCAGCCACCCCTTGTTACTTTTAGATGATTAATATATGCTCAACTCTCCACCCATAGAAGAGAGTCACTGCCATTTTCTGATGGTGCATTGCATGAAGATGATGCTCATCTGGCCTTCCTCCCTGCATATGCTTGCATGCCTCCCCACTCCACATCTAATGCCTTACAATTCCCCAGCTTCCCAAAGCTCTGGAAGAAGGGGGTCTGTAGAGTGAGGTTTACTCCTTCTCCATTTCTGGCCAGAAATGAAACCTGCTTACCTTTTTTTCCAGTTGGTGTTCTTTCTTTGCAACCAATACAGAGTAGAGAAAGAACGCAGTTTACCAGTAACAGTAGAGCTGGGATCTGAATCTAAGTGCTTTGGCTCCAAAGTCAAGGTTCCAAGCCGCTACATATGCCACTTCTCATTAAAGTGTATTCCATTTTTATGCTTTCATATTGACCATTGTGTGTTAATACTTTCAATTGGAAGAAGAGGGAGACAGTGCCCATTATTGCAAACTTTCACAGTCCACAGGCCCAATATGTAGCCTTCACCACTCACAGGTTCTGCCAGTTCTGAGGCATTGTATCCCATCGAGATCCAGGTACCTGCCATCCACATACCAGCCCTGGAACTCATCCTTCTCCCAGGCTTGGAAAAGCCAACTCTCTCAGACCAGTGTCGGGCCACTTCCTTATCTTGAAACATCAGCCACTATCCTTTCCATCTTTCAGGCACTCAAGCTTAATTTCTTGATGGCCTTGCCCTTCTAAAACAAAGGCTGTTCCCTTTACCCAGAATGACCTTTTCCTATTCCCTCCACAGTAACTCCCCTCATCCTTCCAGTCTCAATTCAATTGTCCCTTCTAGGGACAATTTTTTTTTGTTTTTGAGACGGAGTTTTGCACTTGTTTCCCAGGTTGGAGTGCAATGGTGCCATCTCGGCTCACCTCAGCCTCCGCCTCCCAGGTTCAAGCGATTCTCCTGCCTTAGTCTCCCGAGGGGAAGCCTTCTTAAACCCTCCTCCCTGCAAGCAGGTGAGGGCCCTTGTCTCTAATATAAGCTCCTATAACACCATGGCACTTATCCCAGTTGAGATTTTTAAATATATTTCTGTGTATTGATTAAAATTTCTGCCACCAGGCTGTGAAGGTGGCTTTTTGTTTTGTTTTGCTTCCCTTGGTATTCCCAGCACCTCAGGGTCCCTTATAGTAGATGCTGAATTAGTAAATACATATTAAATAAATGAATGAACAACCTCACAGGAAAAACAGCCTCTAACTCAGAGGATAATGGCCTGGCTATCGTCACTAAAATTTAAGAGGCAAGTGACCTTTTCTTTCTGTTTATGAGTCTGTCTACAGCAGCACGAAACAAAAAATAAATAAGCAAGATAGAATTTATTGATAACTCATCCTATTTACAGAGGTTTTCCTGGGACATGTGGGTAGGTGATGGCAGAGTTTAGAAGCACATACACTGGAAAATAATTTTGCCTATTTCCTTCAGTGAAATTCAGACATGTCAAGCTTTAACTCTGGAAAGAGAATCTCCCTCCACCCTGAGTTTTACATCCTCTTGGGATCTCGCACTTTACTGGTTATCACTGCTGTCTCTCAGGGGTGAACTGTCCTCTTTAAGCTTCTGGTGCAAATATAAACATGGAAATAAACACCTAGGGATGGTCGACACCAAGAATGACCCTGCCCTGAGACATGTTATTAGAGCAGTAGGAACGAGAAACACCCTCAGGAAACACACAGAAAAGAGCTTGGGTTTTCATCTACTTTAGCGGACATTTGTCCATTTTATTACATATTCGATCTGTATTTATTTCATAAATAGATTTGATCAATTTCTCCACTGAGTGTGTGATAATATCACTGTAGTGGATGTAAAAGTGTGTTGTAGGCGATGTTCTGTGGGACTGAAAGACACAGGATTTAAGAATCCAGTCTTTAGCCGGGCATGGTGGCTCATGCCTGTAACCCCAGCAGTTTGGAAGCCTGAGGCAGGTGGATCACCTGAGGTCGGGAGTTCGAGACCAGCCTGACCAATACAGAGAAACCCCCGTCTCTACTAAAAATACAAAATTAGCCAGCCATAGTGGCACGTGCCTGTAATCCCAGCTACTTCGGAGGCTGAGGCAGGAGAATTGCTTGAACCTGGAAGGCAGAGGTTGCAGTGAGCTAAGATTGCGCCATTACACTCCAGCCTGGGCAATAAGAGCAAAGATATTTCTCAAAAAAAAAAAAAAAAAAAAAAAAAGAATCCAGTCTTCACCAATTCTGTCTTAGCATCTTGAATCTCAGATTTTTCACCTTTCAGATGGGGCTAATAATGCTCATTCTCAATGCATTATTGTGAGGATTAAATGCAATAAGGTATGAAGAGTATTTACCGTAGTGCCTAGCATACAGTACCACCCAATAGGCAGTTGCTGTTCATTTACTACTTTCCAGGACTATGTTATGAAATTATTTTATACATTTCACTTTGAAAGAATATCTGAGTAGTTATTAGCAACTATCAACCCCCTCATCTTTGTACTGTTTTATCAATCTCCTTGAAAAAGAAACCAGATATCAACCCTCTTGGAAAGGCATAAAATGAATAGTAACCAGATTCTGAAATTTCCATCATGTCACACAGGTGTGATTCTGAAGCCACCAGCATCAGCAACACCTGGAAGTTTTTTAGAAATGCCGATTATAAAGCCCTACTCTAGAATGCTCCATCAGAATCTGCATTTTCAGATACCAAGGTGACTCTATGCACTTGACAGTTTGAGAGTTACTGCCCTTGTTTACTTTTCAGTGGAAGTTCAAGAGCGCATTCACCTGATTTTTTTTTTTTTTGGAAGCAGAGGAGTAGAATTAGACATAAGATGAGAAAAAAGTCTTGGGACTTTCCATGTGTCCTGGCCTTATCCAGGTCCACAACCCTTTGATCTTGCTCATCCTCCCCATGATGGATATGTGTGGTACAAGGTACCACCAAGAAAGGCATATCTGGTGAACTGGCAGGAGAATGGAGAAGGGGGCTCTCTAGAAGATAGAGCATGGACTACAGTGACCTGGAAGTGGATTCATCCTCAGGGAAGAAACAGGAAGATGTGTTTAGCTGGTCTCAACAACAGGTCTAAAGTCTGGAGCTGGGCAGGAAGTCTAAGCAGACAGAGCATAGCGGCCATGACCCAAGCCTGCTCCAGCCAGTCCCCTTGACACCATCTGAGCTCTAAAGAGGAAAGAGCTTATGTAAAAGTAAAGCATTTGGCTCAGTAAATTCTGTGATTCCTGGGGTCTAAGGGTCTCTCTTAGGGCCTTTAAAAATATAAACCAAGAAGAGCAGGATTCACACATCATTACCTACCACACAGCAAAAATGATCTGTGGGCAATGGTCCAAGGAGATTGTTGAGGAGTGGATGGGGGTGAGTCATCCTGCTGACACGGGCACTGGCATGAAAGGGCTTGAGGATGCGCGTTCACAACAACAATTAAAGCAAAACAACACCTGGGATATTGTAGTTACGTAGGTGTGGGATATTTGATTAATAAAATAAGTAAGTCGTAATGGCCTTACTTATACCTGGCCGGTGAGATCTGGGAATGTTCCTGTTATAGAGGAATAGCCATTTGATTCTTAATTGCAAGCAACAGAAACCAACTGTAGCTGTTAGAATTATTAAATAATTAATTCATTAAAAAAGTAATAGGGCCAGGTGTGGTGGCTTACACCTGTAACCCAACATTTTGGGAGTCCAAAGAGAATTCCTCGAGGCCAGAAGTTCAAGATCAACCTGGGCAATATAACGAGACTCTGTCTCTAGAAAACAATTTAAAAATTAGCCGGGTGTGGGCCTGTAGTCCCAGCCACTCAGGAGGCTGAGGCAGAGGGATGGCTTGAGCCTAGGAGTTTGAGGCTGCAGTGAGCTATGATCATACCACTGTACTCAAGCCTGAGTGACAGAGTGAGACCCAGTCTTGTTAAAAAAAAAAAAAGATTCTAGATAGCAACTCTAATCTCATAATCATAATCTCCCCAAAATGGAAACAACCCAAATGTTCATCAGTAGGTGAATGGATGAGCAAACAGTAGTACATCATGCAACATAAGACTATTCAATAAAAAGCAATGGACTACATGAAACAATTTGGATGAATCTCAAAGACACTATGCAGACATGAAAGGCTACCTACTATATATTTCCATTTATATAATATTCTAGAAAAGGTAAACTGTAGGGATGGAGAAAAAATCAGCAGTTGCCAGAGGTTAGGAGTGGGGAAGGGTGTGACTATAGACAGCAGAAGGGAATTATTTGGGGTGATTAAAACTTGTTGTCATAATGGTACACAAATTTATGTGTATGCCAAAATCCTGTAGTCCCAGCCACGTGGGAGGCTGAGGTGGGAGGATCACTTGAGCTGGAATGTTGAGGCTGCAGTGAGCCTTGGTCGTGCTACTGCACTCCAGCCTGGGTGACAAAGTGAGACCCTGTCTCAAAATAAATAAATAAATAAACAACAACAAAAGGAGGCTAGGTATCTCACAGAGTCACTGAGACCAGGTCTAGGACCACCTGCCAGGAGCAATGCTCAAAATTCCACTGCAGTGCTGCTGCAGAAAGAACACCTCAGTAGCAACTACCAGGACAAGACCTAAGCTTGGACCACAGATGCTGTGCATTGCGGATGTGGAGGTTACCCCACACACACTCTCTCTGCTGCCGGAGAAGTTGAACTTCTGAATCTTCTGCCACTACGAGTGAGTTATTGGTCGTCCTTTTTTTCGTCACTTTTCAGTCAGGGTGGGTGCCTCTGGCAGAACCTCAGTCCTGTGGCTGTGACTTGGGAAAGCAAGCATCTTGCATTTTCACCTTCGGGAGTGGAAGACTGACTGCTTCCCACCAGAACTCATAAGGTGGGAGAATTCCCAAACATGGGAAAGAGATACAGATACCGAGCAGCCAAAAGAAGAATGATGCCCACTACAATAGCAAGTACCACCTTCTTTCAAGTGTTGCCTTCAATTGGCCCACTTCATATAACAGCAGCACACTTACACATTTTCCAAAACATGACAATGAGTGACCGGGTATCTACTTGCCTGTGTGTCTCTGCTCTCACATTCTCTGCTACAGTTTCTAGACAGAGCCTAACACACTCCAACCCTGTTAGCGTTTTCTGCTCCAGCATGCTTCATAATACAAGCATTTCTTTCTGCCTTCTTGGCCACATAAAGGCCAAAGGCAATTAGGAGAGCTCAGACTTTTTGACACTTTATAAAGACAGCTTTGAAACATACATCACATCCTTACAGTACACCCAGAGGGAAGTGAGCAAAAGGCAAGTTTACAAGTGTCCACTTACTTTGATGTATTTGTCCCTTGGCAAAAGTTCCTTGGTGGAGGAAGGATATTCTCCGTCATCTTAAATTTCACTGAATGCCAAAATGGTACCTACGCAGCTCATTTTCACTATGGCAGCTGGCTATCAGGCATCACTTAGGCTATTTATATATTATTGAAGGAGAGATTTTTATAGCACATTGAAGTGCTTCCAAATCATTAGTAAAATATTCTTCCCTGAATCTTCAGGTCAATGTTAACATCTTTTGTTTTAAGTGCAACTACTTGGACATAGAGGTTATGTGATGGGGCCAAGGTTAGGGAATGAGGCACTGTCAAACCTGGGATTGTGTGTTCTCAACACTGTATCATTCATTGGCAGAAGGCTGCACTAAATCCAGGCCACTTTAAAAGTCAAAAGCAAGAGAAGAATTAACTAAGTGCTGAGCTGATTCTTTTGGAAGCTTGGCTTAGGGAAGTGCTGGCTTGAGAAAGATCTCGAATCTTGCTGCTGTAAGACTTCTAAATCAATCCAGCTCAGCCCCTCAACTATAGACACTAAAACTGTCACTGGAGATATCACTCCCTGGGTTTTTTTTTGTTTTGTTTTGTTTTGTTAATGGAGCTATGCTCTTGTCACCCAGGCTGGAGTGCAGTGGCACGATCTCAGCTCACTGCAACCTCCGCCTCCTGGGTTCACGTGATTCTCCTGCCTCAGCCCCTTGAGTAGCTGGTATTACAGGTGCCCACCACCATACCCAGCTAAGTTTTGTATTTTTCGTAGAGACAGGGTTTCACCATGTTGGCCAGGCTGGTGTCAAACTCCTGACCTTAGGTGATCTGCTCACCTCAGCCTCCCAAAGTGCTGGGATTACAGGCGTGAGCCACCATGCGCCAGCATCTCCCTGTGCTTTTGTTTCACACTCATGTTCAAACATGACCTTCTTAGGGATTGATGGAAGAGGTGGTTTAGACTCAGAGTCACTAAAATTGATATAAAGAAAATGTTTACCTAAATAAAGCAGTCATTTCTTGGCTGTTAGCCAACCTATCAGCTATTCACAGTTGCTAGGTAATATTTTATTATTTTCTTTATAGTTTAAAATATATTTGACAAAAATACTACACCTTTTTGTAGGACTCTCAGTCGAGGAAAGGTTAAAAGCACTGAAGTGAATCCTAGGGCATTGCCATGCAAAATCAATAGTTGCTACCCCTGGGCTTTAGCACCAGAATAGTGCTTGTCTTTCAATCTTTTATCTTACCTTCCTCAAAAAGGCTGAAGGAAAGCTCTAGAAGGGAATTCAAATTCAGTTCTTGCATTCTAGAGAACTCTGCAATTAAGCAATAGTGTTCTAATGAGATAATCGAAGAGTGGTTCATTCTTCAGTCTTGTAGAAAAAGCTTCTGCCTAAATGGACTTTTTGTTCACTCTGTATTCTATTATAGCAGCATCAACTAACTGTCTGAGCTCTTCACTTTGAGCTATTTATTTCTGAGGCAACATAATGAAATATTGTAGAGAAGGCAGGTATTTGGTTATTTGACCCAGAGCAGGTAGGAATGGAGCCTATTGAGTGTGGAGTAACAAAACCCACAAGCTAAACTATTGAAATGTCATTTCCAAATCCACCATTGAGCAATCCTGCTGCTAGCTCAAAAAGAAAACGAGTGACTTTTGGGCCTGCCACATTTCAGTGTTCAGGTCACAAAAGGTCAGCAGAGGCGAATTTTGGAAAGAACAATTAGCTGGAAGTTCAGGCCAAGCACAGTGAACCAAGCTCACTGGCACATTTCCTGGTTGGTTAAATTGGAGGATTGGGTGTATCATTTTCAAGCTTTTTTCTTTTTTTAACATGCAGCGTCTTTCTTCAAATGAACCCTTCACACAAATCTGATGGGCAGGATGTTCGGGATTTAAGGATGTATGTGAACAGAAATGATTACGAAACAGAAGCCACGCAACAGTAGCAATACAAGCTGAAGAATCCTTCTTTTAGGGGCTACATTTAGCATTCAATGAAGCTGACACAGCTCCATTTAATTAGGCCATATAAGCACTTTCCCTCTGACAAAATATTAAACTGGGAGGTGTGTTTTTCTTTAGGCCAAATAAGCAAAACAAAAATAAACAGTTCCTGTTTTTAAAATTTTGTATCTACTTTTGAGAACATCTTTTTTTTTTTTTTTTTTTTTTTTTTTAGAAAGATTTTACCAATTTTC
>CAUYLG010024376.1:0-53795 GCA_963573385.1 Cacajao melanocephalus
GCACCACCATGCCCAGCTAATTTTTGTATTTTTAGTAGAGACAGGGTTTCACCATGTTGGCCAGGCTGGTCTCGAACTCGTGACCTCGTGACCAACCTGCCTCGGCCTCCCAAAGTGCTGGGATTACAAGTGTGAGCCACTGTGCCCGGACAGAGAGGCATGAACCACAGTGCCAGGCCAGAGAGGTTTGCCACCAAGCAGCATAAACATCATCGTCACCTATGGGTGCGGAGTGACTTGAATTTTCCCACCCTAGGAAATGTTCTGCTTGTGGTTTATGCTGAGGGACTTGGCTAAAAATATCAATTTTACTGTTTGAGAATTCTTAAGAGAAATCATCAGTCTCTAAGTTTACTTAAAGTGGATATAATTAGATTTCACAAATCTTTTTCTATTTTCCTTTAAGAATATTCTGTACATAAAGAAATGATTTGGTCAATAAATAAATGCAGTTGGCGAACCGACCATCTTGTGCTACATCTCTGAATGGTGCTCCACACAGTAACATCCCAGAAAGATGTTAGAAATGAGATGTCTTTTACAGGCAGCATTTGGGGGAGGTCACAGAATACCGCGTTAACTTCGTAGACTCCAGGAAGGAAAGGAACAATGCCAGACGTTTTACAAAACCTATTAAATCAGAGATCTGCAAAGGAATCTTGTGATAGACAAGAACCTTTAGTCACCTTAATTTAATTAACTTGTTTTGGTATGTGAATATAAGCGTTCATGTTTCAGTTTTTCAGGTTATCTAATTTTGATAAAACAAGCCCAAAGGGTCCTAGAGAGAAAGATGGTGACTTTATGAACTTTATGGCATCCCACATATGTCTAGTCATGATATTGATGCCTTCTAATCAGAAGGTCCTCTGTGCTATGTATCATTGTCTGTGCCCTGCAGCTGGTAGTGTATAGTAAATAAACACGTGCTTCCAGTTTTAAACATTCTGAAGCCAAAAACTTTAAAGTAGACTTCACCTGTGTGAGTGAAACCTGCAAGATTTGCAAGATTATGCAAAAATTCTTCCGGAGCCTTTACTATGCTAATGTGTATCAAAAAACTCTATTGGGGAGTAAGAGTAAAATAGATTGCTTCCCACACTTATTTCACCAGGGAACTCTTTTCTGCTAGGCATCTATTAAGGCCAGTGTTCCATGAGTCATACTTCCTTCTTACTTTACAATGAATGGATGAGAATCAGTGGCAGGTATGTCAAGACTTATTCACCTAGAGAGTTGGGTGTCACCATATATGATAGACACGGACTCTGACGTCTCTGTGTGTGTATGTACATGTAGGTATATAAGTGTGTATGTGTATGTATGTATATGTAGGAGTGTATGTGTGTGTGTGTGTCATAGAAAGAGGGAGAAAGATAGGGCAAAGAAAAAGGAAGAAGAGGAAAGATGAATTGGCCAGGGATCAGGCCATCTGAGTGAACCTAGGATTTAACATTTCAGCTGCATAGATGTAACACATTTGCAGGGTTTTGCCTCTTTATTTCAACATTAATTTAGCAGCTTCACAATTCTAAGTATTGACATTTAATAAATTTTTTGTGAATTAATAAATGCATGAATGAATGCCTCAAAGGTCCTCTTTTTTGTGCATGCTCTCCTGACATTTTCTGAAATGGTTTTGAATGAGGGTTTTTCTTGGGGACTCGTGGATGCCAACAGAGGACAATTATTATGAATATCTGCAAAGCTGGGCCTTCAATGTCCACTTCAGGGGATATTTTAAGGCAAAAGGAAAAAGAAAACTCTCTTTCATTTGTTTTGCTGACACCTAATATGTTTTGAGTAAAAAATGCATTTTAAACAGGTAAATGGTTGTTTATTTGGAACAGAAAGTGTATTTATGCCAATTGATAATCTATTAATTTAGTAAGAAAATATATTTTCCAGAGCATATTTGAGTAATAGGCATAATAGAATACATTTTAAAGCTTTTTCCAACTGGCTTCTACTTCTGGTTTTTGATTAAAATACACACTTGAAACTTTTATGTTTTTAATAGCACTAAATTAAAAGAATCAGGTTTTCATTTACACAATTATTTTTAACATTAAGTTTTTAAATAATCATTGTATCTTAGTGAGCTGGATTTTTTTTTCCAGTAAACCACTTCCAAGAATGCAGGAATATCAGTGTGTGTATCATACAGCTCCCAGTCATACACATGGACACATTTGTCTTCTGTTGATCAATTTATAACCTGTCCACTGCTGAGCAGAAATCTTAGGAAGTAGATTAGAGCTAATTTCTTGAATTGCCATTGCTGAGGAGTTTGAAGTTTACTTCCATGGGAAGGATACATTTCCTTTGTGTTACACCAAGGATACATGTGGTTTTGATGAGGAATAAGCATTCCTTCAAGGAAGACAGGTAAGAAGCCAAGACTACTAGAAGGTACTCACAATGTATTAAAAAGTGGGATGGTAAAGATACTAAACTCTGTGAGGAAACATTCTATTATATAATGGTGCATAGGAAGAAAATGAAAGTATGCCAAAATGCCAATCAGATTGTCATTGGTTGATGGATTTATGAGCAGTTTTAATTATCCTCTGTATACTTTTCCTTATATTCCAAATTTCCACAATGAGCTATGGTTACTCAGAAAACAAATGTTATAAAAAAAATACTCAACTCTCTCTTTTCCCCTCTCAATTTCACTATCCTCTTCCTCCAACCTGGTACAATAGTCAGTAAGCCCACTGTACATAATTAGAGGTACTTTTGCACTTCTGCATGGTGTAGATTCTGGCTAAAATCATTTTAAAAGAACACCAAATACATTGTAGATGGGGAAAAAAAAAGAAAAGAAAGAAAGAGAGAAAGTCACAGTAGCATTCTATCCATGTGATTCTGTGGGCTTATTTCCTATAAAAACATATGACTGGAAATTTTCTTAATATATATCATTCACACAGGATTGTTAAAGAAGAAATCGAGTCATTTTTCAGTGTGAGAAAGCCTGTGTGAGAAAGAAAGTTACATGGACAAAATGCTAAATAGCAATTTTATGAATGCTAAGATCCAAGCTAGGAAATGGAAAATTTTCTGAATATTAATCTCTCTGTCCAGATAAGAGTGAACTATAATTTATAAACATACTGCTGTTGGCCTGATGACAGTAAAAACACGTTGCCAAATATTTCTTCCCTATATATATATATATATATATATATATATATATATATGATATGTCTGGCCCATGCTACTGTTATATATCTAATTCACTCTTATTCACTTTCTCACAATTGTGGGCCAGTTAACCATACTGTAGCGTACTTGTCAAAAAGTTTTTTTTGTTTTGTTTTGTTTTACTTAACACTGATAATGTTTTTATATTTTATGCTCTAAAATATAGCTACCAGTGAATCTATGGAGAGAGAAAGATGTCTTTGGACTTGCTGAAAAACCTGAAAATTTTCTGTGAAACTTGAGTGGAAAGATTTTTTTCTTAGGCTTTAGAAATAATATGTAAAATGCCTTTCAAAGAAATTCATGATAAGGGCAGTTCATTTGTGATGGAAGGGAATGATTTCCATTTTTGAAAAGAAAAAATATTAAGTCTTCCCCTGGCTGACCCTGCGTCTCCCCTCTCCCAGCCACTTTATATCATGTGATGCAATCAGCAGAGGCCGAGGGGGCTCCTTTCTATTGCCCATTGATTTCTTTTAATAGTGTCATAGAGATTACAGCTGTAGCGTGTACATTAAGTGCCTAATGCCAAAGGAAGATTGGTCCTTCTAGCTGGCTTTTAAGTTTAGTTTCAAATGACCTCAGTATTGTACTTCCATCAGATTCCCTGAAATTCAGCCCTAGCAGGTCAGTGTCCCAATAGTCAGCTTAAAAAATTGGCTGAATATTTTGTCTCTCCCTTATTGCTGAAAAAAAATTCTGTTCCCTCCTGGGTGTTCTCATTCTGAAAACAGAAGCCCAGAATAAGAATGCTTTAAAAAAATTCTCCACTATTACCGTTGTGTTTAATATTAAAAATTTACTTAATCTTCTTCCATAGTTCTTTATGTTTTTGGAAGGAATGTGAATTACATACTTCTTACAAGATGTTGGCTAAAGCTAGAAATGACATTAGAAAACTTATTTTGGAACAGATTGATTTCCCTTTACAACTCTTCAAAGCTGAAAGAATATTGAGCAGATGCAGGTAAATGTGCAGGGAAAATGCCTTTTACCGAAGCATGCCTGTGAGTTCTTTCAGATGGCTTCTTGGGTTATATAAATTTAGTTTGAGGTCATTATATGGATAATTTGTTACTAAGTAAAGTAGTTTGTCAGGTTACGAGACATTAATCTTCCAATAGGTCTTTAATTAGGACAGATGCACTAAATAATTCATAGCAAGACTTGGCCTGGAAACATTTATAATACTCAATTATACCATTTTACAGGCAATGGCAAATTGTTTTTGTGTAGTCTGGAAATTGTGGGACTTAATTAATTACCTTCAATGTTTTAGACATCTGCTCTGCACTCTTTTAAATGCATTAAATTGGCAACTCATGAAATGTTAAAAATAGAGTTCAAATTCCCCAGATGGCAAAGGGTGAAGATCAACTATGACAGAAACGAAAAAGCCACTCTGTGGTGTACTGGAAATATGAAACCAAATTACATATCCAGTAACATTTGGCTTAGATGGCTCTCAAGTGTGTGACAATTATTTTTAAAAGAATGAGAAATTTTTATGGTTTTAAAAAGCATTTAACTTACCATTAAATACAGTTCTTCCTTGGTTTCCTAAGATAGGCTGCAGTAAACAAATTGGGAAACCAGGCAGAGTACAGATATAAAAGACATATCAATCTCTGTCATGTAAACACCTTTGAGTGAAATTTATTTCTGCACAAACAAATAACTTTGCCCCTATAAGTTGTACCAAAGACGTGACAAAAAATAAGTACTCTAGAAGTATTTGCAGAGGCATTTTCATGTGACAGATCATAAATGATAGAAAGGGGAATTAAGAGCTTATTCCATTTGTAATTAGATCACAGAAAACAGATGGTGATGGCTTTGCGCTGGGTGGGAGGATGTGACCATTTAAGTAAACAAAGGCAAAAGGGATGTTCATTTCACTTTTCATTCTAGAAATTTCTCTGAGGGAGATAAGGGTCCTCTGATTAAGAATAATATGTGAATCAATTATGGAGGATCTAAACACATTCTGAAAGCTCTAAATGAGGCATGAGTTTGCAGATGAAGGGGTCCCCTCTTGTTGTGATAGTCAGCTGATGCTCTGGCTCTCAGAGCCCAGATATCTGCTGCTTTCTAAAGGGTATTTCTCTCAAGGTTATACAGTTGCTTCAGGGGGCTTGGGAGATGTTTTCTTCAAATGGGCATAGATTCCAGGTCCTGCCTCCAAAGCAGTCACGCTGGGTCAACATGTGGAATCACGTGGAGGCAGAAGTGTTTCCTACTTGAATAGCTCCTAAATGGAATGGAGAGAAGTGGAACTGACTACCAACATGCTCAGTGAGTGGACAGGGCTTTGTGGCCAAATCCCTCGGAGAATGTAGATGAACTCTCTCTAGCAGAAATCCAGTGCAAGCCACCTTGTCCTCCCTTTTGTCCTGTTGGAGACATCCGGCAAGGCAGCAATGTTAGGAAAAGGCATGTTTGTTTACATTATTCAAAAATCTGTCAGTTTTTTCCAGTTTTCTTTTAGACTTTCTTCTCTGACTGTAATTCCTCCTACATTCCAAATTTTATTTTCATGAGGCCAACCAGTTGTTTCTAATACAAAGAATTAAATCTGAAACTCTCTTTCTTCAAAGTAATTAAAGAAAGAGAAAAAGCGTTCAGAAAAATGAAAAATATATATAAGTACATTTAACTTTAACAGAAATCAAATGCTTCTAATTAAGAAAAGGAGAATATCAAGAGATCGAGACCATCCTGGCCAACACAGTGAAACGCCGTCTCTACTAAAAATACAAAAAAGTTAGCCGGGCGTGGTGGCACGCGCCTGTGGTCCCAGCTACTTGGGAGGCTGAGGCGGAAGAATCACTTGAACCTAGGAGGTGGAGGTTGCCGTGAGCCGAGATTGGGCCAGTGCACTCCAACCTGGCGACAGAGCAAGACTCTGTCTCAAAATAAAAGAAGAAAAGAAAAGAAAAGGAGAGTAGTCTTACTGAGAAGAATCATGAGCATTTCTCCAGTTTGTGACAACTTTATTCTGATTAATGAGCATACTGTATTATTATTAGTAATAGTAGTAGTAGTATTAAGACATGGTCTTGCTCTATCACCAAGGCTGGAGTACAGTGTCACAATCATAGCTCACTGTAACCTTGAATTCCTGGGCTCAAGCAATCCTCCCATCTCAGCCTCCCAAGCAGCTAGGATTACAGGTGAGCACCACCATGCCTGGCTATTTTTTATTTTTTTAGAGATGGGGTTTTGCTATATTGTCTAGGCTGATCTAGAACTCCTGGCCTCAAGAGATCCTCCCAAAGTGGTGGGATTATAGGCATGAGCTACCTGTGCCTGGTCTATTATGCGGTCATTCTAAACATGCTCTATGCCAAGCACTGTTGCTAAGTGCTTTGCCTGAATTAACTAATTTGATCCTCATAGAATCCCAGTAAGGATGGGTTATGATCCTCATTTTACAAATGAGGAAGCACATCAGCAGGCTGGATTCCTTTTCAAAGGTCACATTGCTAAGAGGAGGCAGAAGCTGGATTTGAACTCATATGTGCACCACTCCTCTACACTGCTTTTCCCTTGTGGAGTATGGAATGAGGATTCTTAGGGACTGACCCGGTGCTCATGAACTTGCCCACTTTATGGTCCCTAATGGAACAGGCATGAGGAAAATCCTTTTCCCATCACCTACACTCAGTCTGATAGCACTGTGTTCAGGCCACAGTCATGATGGCTGATCAATGAGAATAAATGGATGGGTCAGTACAATCTGATGCCATATTGAAGAAAACTAACTCAAAATGGAAATTCTGCTCCCTGATCAGTTCCATAGCTCCATGAAGATAGGAAGTGTGTCCAATTTTTAAAAATTTTCCTTGGTGTTTTCTTTTTAATAAACTTCGGGGCCATAATAGTGCCTTGTACAAGTCCATAGTCAACAAGTGCGAACTGAATCGATCTGTGCCTTGGTAGCATTGTCCTTAATTGCACTCTTAAATATGATTAAAATCTAGCTGTGTACTAAAAATGTAATTTAACAACTAAATATATTTGTCTGGTATCTAGTCCCACTGTGTTATTAGTTGACTTTTCAATAGTTTAGGGTTGAAAAAATACATGTTACTATTACTTGTAATGTCAGTTTTATAGAAAGAGGAAAAAGAATAACCCAAGACATAAAAATAAAATCCTTTTGAAATATTCATATGATGTAGGAAGGTTTTCTGTGTATGTATTATACTAATACTAATAGTACTTATTAGTTATTATAATGGATTATTCATTAAAAGTATAAATTTCTATTAAGTGGTTCTAATTTTATAACTAGAGAAATTTTAAAGTACCTGACTTAAAATAATGACTTGTTACTTAATTTGGCTTCCTTTCCTTGTAATTACAAATTCAATACTTTCTTTTTATCAGATTTATCTTTACTTCTTTATTAATTGAACTAGGTACAGTGGTTTTCATGCATAGATTTTTTTAATGTCCTATATACCTTCTGGAAAGTTAGGAAGTATTTTATGATGCATCACCAATGTTATTTCAAAAACCCCAAATTAGCCACAAAAGTATACATAAGAAAAATAGAATGAGTCAGTGAATTGTTTTAGATTATATGTCTCTTGAGAACAAGTCATCAAAAGTTACAGCATTTTAAAAAAATGTACCATGTATATAGTCGAAATCTATCTCAGCTGCTGACTGCCTTTAGTGAACATGATATTATGCTTATTTAATTTCTCACAAAACTTTAGGCAATGCTAAGCAAGAATAGAAGCCTTTTCCTAGGGTGGGGAAATATGCTGATTTGCTTTACTTCCTTAATCATGGCTTCACAGTTTGGGCATTACAGAAATATTACATATCTGACTCTTAAGGTCTTTACCCATTTCATATTAGATCTCAGATTTCTTCATCCCATTATTGATCTAAAATGTCTCTAGCTCTCTTGGGTAAAGGAAGAACATGCCCATGTGTTGCATTAGATAATTCCTATTATTGAGATGCTGTGTTCAATCTAAAATGACCTTTTCTTGTATTTATTTTCAAGCTAGCTTTGCAGCCCACATTAAATTGAAGCTTTTGTAGGAGGACTGAGAAGCCCGTTGTTGCGTGTGCAATGACGCTCTTAGGGTGTTTGCTCAGGACAGCCGGCCCTCCAGCCAGCTGGTGGCAGGAGCTGGGGCATTTGGCCGAGTATTCATTGCTGCTTTTTTAAAAAAGTCCACAGCAAAGGCAGGGCATTAGGTCTGAATTTGGACTATAAAGAAAGATGGACAAGTGCTATGCAAAGAAAAAGTTCATCTGTGAAAAGGGTCTCTGCACTTTCATAATCAGAACTCACAACATCAGTACTTTTGAAGATGCTGAACAAGAATTTTGGGAGGGGAAGCATGGAGATTTGCACTTTTCACAAAAATAAAATCGATAATCGGCATTGGTTCTACTTTCATTTCAGTGATCCTTTAAGACTGTACATATTTATAATGACAAATTATATCTGTGGGATTTGGGCAGGATTTTGAAAATGGCCTGATTATTATGTTAAGCTGCATTAAGAGTTTTCTGGGAGACTCACATGACTTCATTCAGAGAAAATGCCAAATAGTAAGAGAGGAACCCTATTTCCCGCATGCTACTGTTTTTTTAAGCAAAGATTGTTCCTTTACTTACCTTTTAAGTTTTGTTTACACTTCCAATTTGAATTTTAAAACCTCTTCATTCAAAATAATAATAGTCATCTAAAAAATTATCTCATGATTAGAAAGACAGTTTCTCAAATTCTAGCACTAATCTTATACTTGCCAAATTTATTTTGGTTTACATTATAGGTACTGATTTTCCCCCAAGACCTTAAAAACAACCTTATTTGAGAAATGTGAATTATGTGATTAGAATGCCCAGTTTTACTAAACCCAGCAGAGTTCTAGTTACTGAACATAGAGCAATGGCCAATTAGTGGCCCCCACTTAACTCTTTTACTGTCTATGAGTTGAGACCTTCTTTACACCCCCTCTTACCTCTAGTGTACATTCAAGTCCAGCCTTCCCAGAGCTGTTAAGCAGCTATAACTAATTTTTTCTGTTCAACTTTCTCATCCTTTTTCTCTTCTACCTTCTTGTCAGCTGAGTGTTCTGTCCCCTAGAACAGGGGTCCCCAGCCCCTGGTCTGTGACCTGTTAAGAACCTGGCCACCCAGTGAGTGGCAGGAAAGTCAGGAAGCTTCATCTTTACTCACAGCCACTCCCCATCACTTGATCACCACCTGAGCTCCACCTCCTGTCACATCAGTGGTGGCATTAGATTATCATAAGAGTATGGACCCTATTGTGAACTGCGCATGTGAGGGATCCAGGATGAACTCTCCTTATGAGAATCTAATGCTTGATGATTGGTCACCATCTCCTAGCACCCCTGGATGGGACCGTCTAGTTGCAGGAAAATAAACTCAGAGTTCCCACTGACTCTACATTATGGTTGAGTTGTATAATTATTTCATTATATATTACAATGTAATAATAATAGAAATAAAGTGCACAATAAATGTAATGCACTTGAATCATCCTGAAACATTCCCCTGTCCCCTGGTCTGTGGAAAAGTTGTCTTCCATGCAACCAGTCCCTGGTGCCAAAGAGGTTAGGGACCTCCTCTGCCCTAGAACACTAGAGAAGGAAGAGGGTCACTTTCATGGGTGTGCAACCTACACACTCAGAAGATCCCTATGCCTGGTTGAAAGCTCAGCTGTTGCCATCTTAGACATCTTAGTAATTTTCAAACAAGGGGTCCTGCATTTTAATCTTGTGCTGAGCCTCGCCTTCTTCCCTGCTGGTTCTGAGAGAGAAGAGGTGAGCAACTGGGAAGGCCCTGAGCTCTGCAGAGTCTTTCTTCATCACTGTGAGTTTCATTTTGGAGTAGCTAGTCACTAGCCTCTAGTGCACTGTTTCAAAAATTATGTCAGTGAACATTGATGCAAGAAGCACTTACTAAAAATGATAGAGTCCTCAGCCCAGACAAATGAATCGCAGTCTTGTGGGATGGGGCCAAAGAGTTTGTATTTTCGTAGACTTCTCATAATTTTCAGTTCACTAAAGGCTGAGAACCTTTGGTTGGTGAATGGCACCTCTGAATTGACACATCTCTAATTCTGTGACTCCATATTGATGGATTCACAACTAAAGGAGAGGAAACAAAAGAAAATAAATTCTATTACCTCCAGTACAATTTATGATACATTGTCAGGGGACAAAAATACTGGTTTGTACTAGACACAGAACTGATTTGGCAGAGAATAGTGATGTCTTCATTTGAGGTTAGGTACTTTAAACCACTTTTTTTGGGAGTTCCTATTTTCATTTATTTTTGCTACCACCATTAGAAAATGGAATATTTAAGTTAAGCAATTATGGGTGATCAAACAGCTATTTCAGTCAGTCACTGGCCCTGTCAGGGACTTTGCAAATATCAATTGCAATGACAAGGATTGTAGTATTAAAGTCAGCTAACCAAGGCATCGATCATTGTTTAAAACAGAGTTTTAGCAGATAGCAGAGTTTAGTGGTTAAGAGTCTGCATTTTGGAGGCAGACAGGCCCCAATGGAAACCAGACCCATCACTTAATAGCGGGACCTAAGGGAGTTCTTCTTTCCCTTCCAGTTCTAGGTTTGTTAAAAAAAATTCATTGATAAAGATATTAATAGACTATACCTTATAAGACTGTTGTGAGAATAAGAGAAGACAGTTCAAGTGAAATTCTGGTGCACAAAACCTGGTACATACTATTAAATATTAAATAAATATTAAATAAAATATTATTTTTAACTGTCAAGAAAGATTTAAAAATTAAGATCCATGAAAACTTAAGAACTAAAGCCAAACTGAAATCCTATAATCAGATAAATTCCAGATCTAATGGACAATCCTTGTATATTTTTCCAGATTGTGTATATGATAAACTCATTAATTCAACCTCACAACACAGAGATGAACTTCAAATTAGCAGTCAAGTAAGCATGGAGATGCATACAAATGGTTATGCATAGGAAGACAGAAATATAATGTCAACATGTATTTGATACATTTGTTTTAACAAGTGCAATGATAATTTTCTGTGTCAATTTAGCATGGCTATGGTGCCCAGTTGTTTGGTTACACAACAGTCTAGGTGTTTCTGTAAAGGTATTTTTTGATGTGGTTATTATTTAAATCAGTAGACTTTCAGTAAGGCAGATTACTCTCCATAATGTGGGTCATCCTTATCCAATCAGTTGAAGGCCTTATTAAAAATACTGAGGTTCCCCCCAGAATAAAGGAATTCTGCCTCTGACTCAAGACTGTCAGCCTGCCCTGCAGATTTTGGGCTTGTAAGCCCCTATAATCAAAGAACCAATTCCTCAATGTCTCTCTCCCTTTCTCCCTTTATATATAAATATACACACACACACACAATAGATAGATAGATAGATAGATAGATAGATAGATAGATAGATTTTTTTTTTCTTTTAGAGACAGAGTCTCTCAGTGGTAAAATCATTATCTCACTGTAACCTCAAACTACTGGGCTCAAGTGATCTTCTGATCTCAGCTCCCAAAGTGCTGGCATAAGCCACCATGGCCCAGCCTATATATGATATATTTATCATATATATATATATATATATATATATATATATATATATATTAATTTGGGGTGCTCTAGCAATAGTACCATAAATGACTTGAAAAATAAAATTTTTTGTAGTTTCGGGGGTTGGGAAGTCCAAGATCAACGTGCTGGCATGTTCAGTGCCTGGTGAGGACCCTCTTCTTGATTCATAGATAGCTATATTTTCACTGCTGTTTCCTCATATGGTGGAAAGGAATGAGAGGGTTCTCTGAAGTCTCTTTTATAAGGATACTAATCCCATTCATAAGATTTTACCCTCATGGCTTAATCACCTCCCAATGGCTCTATGTTCTAATACCATCACTTTCGGGGTTAGAATTTCAACATTATGTATATGTGTATATATATATATATATATATATATAAACATATGTTTATATTAGTCTATAATATTAATTATATGCAGATTATTATTGTCACAGTTCTCTAGAGAAGTAGGAATTATATATAGATATATACACTATATAGATCTCTATATAGACATACACACATATATCTATATATTTAAAGAGATTTACATATCTATATGTAGATATATTATCTAGTATATAGATAGATCTAGCATATATCTATATATAGGTCCTATTTCTCTAGAGAACTATGACTAATACAACATGAGTTATTACTTTTTACTTTTTTATTGCACAGTACTGATGAGACATGAATATTGAGCATTTGGCTCACAAAAATAAATATTTTGGAATGCAGTTATTTTAAGGAAGGACTTGGATTTTGAATCCTCGCTGTGGTATCCAACAAAATCACTTTCCCTGTAACGGGTATTAAAGACAAGATACTGCAGATCAACAAAGAATGTGTGTAGTGTCAGGACTGTTACTGCCCCCACCTTGCGCTTACCACATATGCATCGCTCTGCCCTCCAGGCTGCTCTGAAGAAGCTGTGATTTCACAACTGCTTCTGCACAAGCAGTATGGATAAAGAAATTTGCCTTTCCATGAAATGGCTCAGCCAGGGTAATTATGTATCTGCACAAGTTGATGCCTTAAGCTTATTGCCTGTGGACTCCGCTGAGACCAGAGATGGGTGTGATTGACAGATAGCTGAAACTCTGTCACCTGGGTAAAACCCTGCTGGTAATGAAGCATTCATACTCAGACCTCACCTTTCTGGACCTGCCAGGCTGCATTTGCTGGCAGCAACTCTGAAAGCCTTCCATGGGAAAATGATGTTTCAAAGGTGCCAATTATAGCACATATGTATTTCACCTTGAGAATTTCAATTGGCAAAGATAATATCATGGATTGCCCTTATAGTTTTGATGGGATGTTCATTTGTACTAAGAGATCTGATTGAAATGTAGTTATTAGCAGAGGCTTTTGAAAACAGTGCGTGAAAAGCAATGGGGGATTGGTTTTATTTTAAAGCATATCCTAAAGGACAATTTACCAGCTAGTGCTCAGCAAATGTTTAAAGAATAATGGTGTTCAAATAAGCATGTTCACCTAGAAACCAACTGGATTCTGATTCCCTGATGAAACGTTGTATGTAAATATAAATTAGCTTGTTCTAACCCATGGCGTTGGACACCTAGACGTGATTTCTTTCCTTTTGCACAACACGGACCTGATGAAAAGGAAAACAGAACTTACCTTGTTCCTGCCCCTTCATTCTTTTGCTTCTTTTTAGAATAACCCTTAGGCAAAATAATGAAGCCAGAAACCAACGTTCTCATGAGTGAATGTTTATGGAACATCTACTATGGGTTAAGTTTTTACATATGTCATTTTATTTAAGCTTCATAAAAATCCTGTGAAATATGAGAGAAGAAGCATTTTTGTTTCCATTTTCTCTAGAAGAAACTGAGATTCTAAGGTGACAAGTAATCAGCCCAAGGTTGTCTAGATAGGTAAAATTCCAACGACTTTGTCTCTTTCCATTTATTTCTTCTCATGTAAGTACAAGTCAGTTCCTCATTCTCTCTCTCTCTCTCTCTCTCTCTCACACACACACACACACACACACACACACACACACACACAAACACAGAGACAACCTCGGCCCCCTTCTGCACATCCAGACCTCTGTTGTACTGGGTGAAAACATCTGATAAATTCCTTCACACTCAATTGGAAGAGACTTAATATACTGTGCCTTCCCTGAGCGTTTTAATAGAAAAGGTCAGGGACAGGGTGAAGCTTAGTAGAAAGAATTGCTTTGTGAATGGATTCTCAAAATCTGTAGAGAATGTGGCTTTGGGCTGGATGCTTTCTTGTCATCCCTCAGACAGTCCCACTTGGAAACCCTGTCCTCTCCCCCAGCTCATGGGTGGTTTTAATGTTCCAGCTTCTTGTCCAGCTGCTGCCCTCTGTCTCCTGGGAAGCTCCTCCTGGCCATTCAGCCTTTGTCCGTCATCCCAGCAACTCAACAGATACTTTTTGAAGGCAATTCTAGGGTAGGAATCAAAATTTTGGTCAGATTCTTGGTAAAATTATACTGCATCTCGGAAAAAAACACATCTGATTTTAGAATTACTTTTGACTTGATATCCTTCTCATTGTCAAGGGCCTTTTCTTTGGGCAAGGATGCTAATCTGCAGGCCTGAATACCCTGGACAGTGGGCTGGATTCATTCTCCCTTTTTCACTTTTACTTGAGCAGTCTGACACAGGTTTCAGATAAGCTGAGAAGCACATCCACCTGCCACAGCACATAGGATGACAAGCACCCTCTTCCATATGGATGACCCAATTCTACCATTGCAACCCAGCAGTGGCCCTAACAAGCAGCAGAATCCCTTGGCTAGTTATTTTCAGAAATGACAGCTCTGTAGCAATTATGGAAAAACTACAATCTTTGTTTTTAACAGGAACTCTTAACATTCAAAGGAAGAGTGAGACCCAGCAACACAAAAGGGTGAGGCATTTCATTATTTCGGGCTAACTTGGCCAACTAAGTCATTCTAACAGTTTCATTTAGATGCCGCCCGACTCAGAATAGAACTTTCTCGAAGCCCCACATCAAGGTTCCTGGTGGCAGAGGTAGGTAAGTGGTACATCAGA
The DNA here is from genome assembly GCA_963573385.1 of Cacajao melanocephalus. Classification (NCBI taxonomy): domain Eukaryota; kingdom Metazoa; phylum Chordata; class Mammalia; order Primates; family Pitheciidae; genus Cacajao; species Cacajao melanocephalus. Next base: position 14,866 of record CAUYLG010024376.1, read on the forward strand.
CCCTCACATCTTCGGTGGCCTTGTCACATCCTCCCTGGGGACATAGTACAGCACTGGAGCATCAAAAGTCCAAAATCACTACTTGCCTGTCATCTTCCTGCGGCCTCCACACAGTAGAGGTGTTCCTCCAGCAGCTGATTTTCAAAACAAAGCACTAGCTTGACTCCTGCTTGTCAGAGACCTAAACCCCCTGAGCTCGCTTCCTTACAGCAGCACACAATAGCTGCTGGCTGTGCTGTGCATCTGAATTCGACAGTGTCCACTCTCATCAAATCCTAGCTGAGAGCAGCTGCCCACCGAGCCTGCCAAAATCAGCGCCTTGCGAATTCTTCACTTTGGGAGAATTCCTCACTTCAAGAAGTTACGTAGATACTTGGAACGTGTGACTCCAGCAATGCCCTCAACTGAACTATGAGTTTAACATGATGCCCTTGGCTTTGATCTGGGGGGTCGATATGAGCATCTACTATAGGAAGAATGCCCTGGCATTTTGCAGAGAGGCTCTGGCCGGCCCCATCCATTACCTTGGCCAATGCCCCATATGAATGCATAAGAAAGTCCTCTTCGACTTCCAGGCTCAACTAAAAAGGTTTTTCTTCTGATGAAAGGTTGTGCATCCTTTTATAAGATAATGAGAGCTCTTTAACCTATCATGTATCTCTCCTTGCCTGAACTGCAAAAGCCCAGGGCTAAATTTTCTTCTCAATTGTAGCGGCTTTCTTTCACTTAAGCTTAGGATATAATTATTCCTACTCTCTGTCCTCTCATTACTTGAAATTTTGGTAGACATTATCTTGTTGTTCTCACAACTACACCCAAGAATATCTATTTATTATCATTATGTTATAGAGCAGGAAAAAAAGGAGAGAGAGATGAAGTGATTTGCCCCAATTGACAAAGTCCCATTAGGAACTTTGTTAGTTATAAACAGTTAACAAAGGAATGGAAAAGTCACAGTGTGTAGCCATAGAACATGTTCTGAAACTTAGTAAAATGTTTTTAGCCAGATGTGGTGATGCACACCTGTAGTACCAACTACTTGGGAGGTTGAGGCAGGATGATCACTGGAGCCCAGGAGTTCTAGGCTGCAGTGCCCTACGTTTGCCACTATGAATCACCAAGCACTCTACCTGGGCAACATAACAATTGAAAATTCCTCACTGTGGGCAACGTAACAGTTGTGAATTCCTCACTTCAGGAAGTTTCTTAGGTACTTGGAATGTGTGACTGCAGCAGTGCCCTCAACTGAGCTATGAATTTAACTTGATGCCCTTGGCTTTGATCTGGCGGGGGGGTGGGGGTTGATATGAGAAACTACCATAGGAAGAATGCCCTGGCATTTTGCAGAGCAGGGTCTGGCGGGCCCCATCCATTACCTTGGCCAGGGCCCCATATGAATTCCTCTAATATTAAAAGAAAAATGTTCTTGTGGTTGTTATGAATTTAACATGATGCCCTTGGCTTTGATCTGGGGGGTCGATATGAGGAACTACCATAGGAAGAATGCCCTGGCATTTTGCAGAGCGGGTCTGGCGGGCCCCATCCATTACGTTGGCCAGTGCCCCATATGAATGCATAAGAAAGTCCTCTTGGACTTCATGTCCTTGTGTTGTTATTGTTGTGTTACCCTGGCAAAGCCACTTATTGTGTTGATATGGCACTTGTTCAGCAAACCAGCCCTTTTAATGTCAGGTAAGCCATGCCAGGGTGAGGGCCAAGAAAAATGTTTAAAACAAAAACTTACCATAAAATTTAAACCTCCTCATTAAAAGACATAGATCTTGTATACATATGTTTTGCCGTGTTATTAGGAAGCAAAATTTAGAAGACAAGTAATTATAATTTAAGTAATTTGTTTAATACAATACCTGAAATTACTGTCAGATAAACATTTCTTGAGAAGATCAAAATATATGGTTATTTTACATTTTCCCATTTGGATCTCTTTCAATTTCTGCAGTTTATTAGCTTGGTTCAGTGTCTTTGAGCATTAGTCAAAATTTAAAATGTAGGTTTTTATGATGCTGGGAGAAGCAATTGCTTCCAAGGGAGAAAACATTCTGTAAATTACATGTAAATGTTTTTACTTGGATGAGTTCTTTTGCATCTGTGCAGAGGATCATTTTAATTTACACAAGAATGAAGGTTTTCCGTGATTGAATGTAGTATGCATGCCTGTGTATCTAATTTCCACTTCATTTATACCAGAGTCTAGCAGACACAAGGGGCATTTTGTTATAACGTAAGTGCTACTTAAACATAAAATAAAATTATAATAAAAACCTAAGGATTAGTGTGCCATTTCTAATTTTATTTCAGAGCTGCCCCTTGGAGTGGGTTGGAGCAGATCTGCATCATGTAATTTGGCATTATGATGCTCTAAAGATACAGGCCATAAAGGCTTCATCCTAGGAACAAAACAGATGAGAAACTCAGAGACGTGATTGACTAAAAACATCAAACCAACTCCCCTTTCCCTCACAGCTATACATTTCAGAGTTTAGTGTATTTTTCCTTTGTAGAAAACTGTTCTATAAATCATTTCTATTTCTTTTTTCTTAATCTCTGAGATTATATAGCCTTTCCAAAAATTGGGTATTTGAAAATCCAAAAGATTATAAAGGTTTCAGCTAATTCAGCTTCTTCTCTTTGCACCATTAAAATCTTTCAGAGGAATAACCAGCTTCTATCACTGTTTATTGACAGTGAAAAAAGATGTGACATTTTGACATTAATCAGTTGCTGGGCTGGAGACAAAGGTATAGGTTTGGATGTTCTAATATCACAGCAAATGTGATAATAAAGGCCACTGAAATGTGGAAATGGGTGTGAATATTTGCCTCTTCCCGACTGAGAACCACCAGATTTCTTTTTATCTTATTAAATCTGCATTATTAAATGCCCTAAATTAATGAAAGGTTATTGCTTAAGAATTCAAATTTATATAAACCAGCCAATTCTAAGCTTTTAGTCTCTGAGCCACTCTTTCCTCTTTACAGCTTTTTGGTTAGGCACAACTACATTTTTAGAATTTTTCTTCTATAGCCGTCTGTTTGTTTGCTTGTTTTCCATGCAGTCATTTATTCTTCCCCTTGGCCATCTTGGGAAATGAAGTGGTGGAATTTCTCCTTACAATAGAGAGTACCGAGGCTCTGAAAAAGTACAGGCATCTTGCCTAAGATGTACAGTTGGCAAAGAGAGCTGATAGGGTACCATTCTCTAGGGAGGGCCGGCATATTTAAACAGGCGTGATCCAAGGTGGAATGGAAATCATTGCATGTAATATGTTTCCTTTGCATCTACCCAGACACCTCCTTGGTGGACAGGTAGAGAGCTAAGGCAGCCCCAGGTTGATTTCCCAGGATACCTCCAATTGCACTGTCTTTGGGAAGGACTTGAGTTTCCAGATTCTGAAAGCGAGGTGCCACAATCTCAGATATTCTGGTTACCTGCCTACAGAACCGTAATGCCTCCCCTAGTGAATATAATCCTTTGATTACAAGTTAATTTTGAGCTACTTTCAAATTCTCTAAAGCACAGGTAATTTTGAAGGTGCTTATGGGATGTTGCAATGAATTAATTACTTTAAAATAGAAGGAAAGGGTATAAGATAAATTTTTTAAAGCTTTCAACCTTATGTTTATTTTCTTCATAATATAGGTGGCTTTTGTTTGGCTAATCTTATTTCAGTTTAATTATTTTATATTAGATGTGCTAATTATACAAACACTAATTACCTGAATCTGTCTAATTCTTTTGCATTCAAGGTTACCTGACAAATACTGAATTGAATGACAACACCTGAATATAACTGCATGACTTAGCTGTGTGGCACGATATTTGCATTATTAGGGAGTTGTCATATTGTAAAGAAATAGAAATCATGAACAATTTATTTACCACAGCTTTACTTAATAATAGAATAGGAGATGTGGCTATCTCAGACAATGTAGCTTCTAATCTTGCTTTAGAACCAGGATTTCGTCCTTAAGATTTAGAAAACTTAGAATAACCTTTTAAAAAAAGTTTAAAACATCATATGCTGTGCCAAGTAATTTTATAAGTCTAATTATCAATATATCACTTCCCAAAAGTCCATAAACTGCCAGTATTACTTTTGTCTCTCAGATGAATTCTAAGGCAGCTTTTATAGTGTTGTCTATAGGGAAGGTGTGGTCACTCAGCCCTTTGGGAGGGCAAGGAGGGAGAATCATATGAGGCCAGGGGTTGGTGACCAGCCTGGGCAACATAGCAATAATAAGACCTCATATCTACAACAAATTTGTTTTAAGTTCATAGTACTGTAAATCTGAAACAAGTTCAGGTATACATCCAAAGTTTTAAGACTTCTACTTAATAACAAATTTTATCATCTAAGTTCGGCACAACCCTTCTTTCTTTAAAACCAAAATAAGGCTGGGTCAAGATGGCAGTTATAACAAAATATTTTGTTTCCTCTCTTACCCCAAGTTCCCTCAAATAAAAAATAAAATTTTTAATAATTAATACTTCTGGTAAATAAGAACATATACCATGAAGAAATAAGAAATTTTAAGGAAATACAAAAAATTTAAAAGCAAACAGGATTGGATCCACAAAGAAAAAGAGACTGTAAAAAAGCAAAGCAAACATAGCAAAACAAAACAAAACGAAACAAAAACACTATCCAGATTAAATAAATAGGAGAGAGGACTACCGCTGAGAATTTTCCAGGGGTACTCCAAGCTCAAGAACAATGAACACAAGTAATGGGAGAGATCCTTGGAGCAATGATCATGGTGAATATACAGCAACTGTATTTGGGGCTTCCCAGCCAGTCAGCCCTTTTACATCTCTGACTCTTTTGCTCTGCGGGCAGCAAAACAGCCAAGATGATTTCACGGGAAAATTCTACCATATGTCTAAAGAACATATAATTTATATATTATACAAATAGTTTCAAAGAGAATACATTTAAAAAAAGGTTTCTAACTCATTCTTTAGGGCTAACATAATAAAGTCCCATAAAATACAAAGAAAGTTATAGTCCAAGCTTATTTCTAAACTTAGGTGCAAAAGTCTTAAATAAAATACTCGCAAATAAAATCCAACCATGTATTTAACAAGGCATTTCCCGGGAATACAATCATGTCTCATTACTGATATTTACTTCATTATAATTTATTAAAAATTAGTATCACCATATTAACAGATTCTAATATTTTAATCTATATACTGAACTCTATAGATGCCAAAATTGCATTCGATGTAATTCAATACCAAAGTCAGACCAAAACAATGAAACAAAAAAGAGCAACACAAACCCAAAACAAAACAAAATACCTCTCAAAGCACACTCAGAATAGAAAGAAAACTTGATAAAGGACATCTAACAAAAATGAAACCAAAATATTTGAAGAATTTCCCAATAAAGTTACTAAGGAGAAGAGGAGAGAAGAATATCTGAGTAACACCCAGACTCTAAAGTGACCTCTGCCTCTTGGTGGTCCTGCCTTTCTGTAATCCTCTCCCACTTCAGTGTCGGGGGGATGGGTGACTTGCTTCTAACCAACAGAATATGGCAAAGATAATGGGAGGTCAGTCCTGGATTACTTTATGTTATATAAGACTCCATCTCACTAGCAGACTTATTCTCTCTCTCATTCTCCTACTGGCCTTGAGGAAGCAAACTACCATATTCTGAACTACCTATAGAAGGGCCACATAGCTTTGCACAGTGGCAGTATTATAGCCAATAAAGCTTATCTGAGGCATGATTATTACTAATTAGAAAGGGCCACACGATAGAGAACTGTAAATGGAATTGAGGAGCTGAGGGAAGGCTCTCGCCAATAACAAAAAAATGTTAAAGCTCGCAGCCCTACAGCTACGAGCTATGAGGAGATGAATTCTGCCAATAACTTTAGTGAGCTTGGAAATGGATTATTTTCCAGTTGAGCCACCAGTGAGACTACAGCCCAGCTAACACCTGGATTGCACCTAGTGAGATCTTCACGCGGAGAGCCCAGCAAAGCAGTGGCCATGCTCCTAACCCACATGAACTGTGAGAAAATAAATGTATGCCATTTTAAAGTGCTAAGTTTAAAAAAAAATGTTGCAGCAATAGATAACAAATACAGTCTATTTTTACCGTTACTTTTTATAACGTTTAAGGTTTTCATTTAATGATTTGTTAAAGAACATTGACATATAATAAACTGTTCAAAGTGCAATTTAATAAATTCGGACTACATATATACACACACAACTGTGAAGGCACCAAAATGATTAACATAAAGAACATAACCATCATACCTAAAAGATTCATTGGATCCTTGTGTAATCTCATCCCTCTCTTGACCCCCATTACCAGCCAACCCCTGATTTGCTTTCTGTTGCTGTAGATTAATTTCCATCTTCAAGAATTCTAGAATGTACTCTTGTTTTGACTGATTTGTTTCGCTTAGTATAATCATTTTGAGATTCATCCATATAAGAACATTAATAGTTTACATATTTTTTATGATTAAATAACATTTCATTATACAGCTATACCACAGTTCGTCTTTCACCTGTCGTTGGATGCAGCATACAGTAACTATGTTTAAATTTTAAGAAAATGTCAAGCTATTTTTCAGAACTGTTGTACCATTTTACATCTCAGAAAAAAAATGTGTGAGAGTTTTAGTTCCTCCACATCCTTGCCAGCACTTGGCATGATGAGTCTTTTTAATGGTAGCCATTCTACTACGCAGGTAGTGATATCTCATTGTGATTTTAATTTGTATATCCCTGCTGACTAATGATGTTGAACATCTTTTCATGTTCTTTCGTATTTAAAACAGTTCTTATTTTACCACACTTGGTAAAGTGTTCAAAGTCTTTAGCCCATTTTATATTGGTTTGGATTTTATTACCAAATTTTGAAAGTTTTTATATAATCTGAATGAAACTCCTTTATTCAACATGGGATATGTAAATCCTGTTTTCATTCCATGGGTTGTCTTTTTATTCTCTTAGAGCAGAAGTTCTTAATGTTGGTGAAGTTTAATTTATAATTTTTTCACTTACAGATCATGCTTTTGGCATTTTATCTAGGAAAACGTTGCCTAACCATAGGTCACAGATATTTTCTCCAACGATCTTTATACATTTGTGTAAATCAAGTTTTCATCTGTTATTCTTTTCTTCTGCTTGATGTATTTTTTGTAGTTCAGGCCTGACAGTGATGTGTTTTTCTAGCTTTCGTTATCTGAAAATGTTTTCACTGAGCCTTAATTTTGAAAGCTATTTTCACTGGGTAAAGAGCTGAATTTGCGGTCTTATTAGTTGTGTTTGCAGTGTTATTAGTTCAGTACTTTTTATGTTGTTGGGGCATTGTGTTTTAGTTAGCTTTGTTTTCAGTGAGAAATCTGCTGCCATACTTATTTTCGTTCATTGGTATTTAATGTCTTTTTTCTCTGGCTGCTTTTAATATTTTGTTTGGCCAGGCATGGTAGCTCATGCCTGTAATCCCAGCACTTTAGGAGGCTGAGGCTGGTGTATCACCTGAGATCAGGGGTTCAAGACCAGCCTGGCCAACATGGTGAAACCCCATCTCCACTAAAAATACAAAAAACTTAGCCGGGTGTGGTGGCGGGCACCTGTAATTTCAGCTACTTGGGAGGCTGAGACAGGAGAATAGCTTGAACCTGGTAGGCAGAGGTTGCACTGAGCCGAGACCCTGCCATTGCACTCTCTGCGTGACAAGAACAGAACTCCATCTCAAAAAAAAAAAAATTCTTTTTCTCTCTGCTTTCAAGTAATTTGATTATGATATGCCTTAGTATAATTTTCTTTATATATTTCTTGTGCTTCTAATTTGTTGACCTTCTTGGACCTGTAGTCTACAACTACAAATCAAATTTGGAAGGGTTTTGGCCATTTTTTCTTCAAATACTTTTTGTTTTCTCATCCTCTTCTCACTTTTGTATATTCCAATTACATGTGTGTGTATTTGGTCATTTGAAGTTGTCTTTCTTTCATGAATGTTTTTTTCATTGTTTTCAGTTATTTTCATTCCTTGTTTCATTTTGAACAGTTTCTGTTGCTGTGTCTTTGTGTTCACTATTTTTTTCTTCTGTCATGTCTAATCTTCCATTAAACTTATCCATTGTATTTTTAAACTCACATACTAATTTATAATCATTAGATGTGTTATTTGGGTCTTTTAAATATCCTCTCATGCCTCTATTTAATATGTTCAATCTTTCCTCTAGCTTCCTGAACACACAGAATGCAGTTGGAATAACTGCGTCAATTTCCTTGTCCACTAATTCTACTTTCTGTGTTCTTTCTGGGTCTGTTTTGATTGATTGATTTTGCAGTTTCCTGCTTCTTTATATGCTGTATAATTTGTTATTAGATGCTAGACATTTGAATTTTACCTTTTTGGTTGCTGGAATTTTTATTCCTATAAATACTCTTGAGCTTTGTTCTGTCACGTAATTTGGGTCAAAGGATTCTTTCCCATTATTGAGGTGAGACAATTCCTAATATCCTAATTATACTCCCTAATAATGATGAGATTATGAGCCACGGGTAACCTGGCTGTTGAGAACATACACTGCTCCTGGCTCTGTGTGGACTCCAGGCATTTGTTTATTCTGATCTGTGGAGTGAACATTCTTTCATGGACCTCAGAGAGTTTCCTCAGCTATATGCGTTGATGAGGACTCCACTGCATTCTGACAGGGAACCCTCTATAGATCTCTGACGTTTTCTCTCTGTGCAGCTCCTTCATCTCTGATATGCTGCCTCTGTCACTGGGGTCCCTGGATTCCCAACTCTGACATCTTAACTTAGGAGGGCTTCCACGCTCTGCCTAGGATCCCCCTCTCTGTACCATGGCGTAGAAACTCTCTCCAGACAGTAGGCTGGGGCTATCATCATATGCTTAATATGAAATATTTTAATAATAATATGAAAAATGTTAAATGTTTTGAACCAGAAAGAAACACAACACTATAAGCAAGTATAAAGGCAAATGTGAGGTTGAGGAAAAATATTTTTACACGTGTAGCAGAAAAAAGTACTACTATTAAAAATAAACAAAACATAAATTATTAAGAAAAAAATGATAACCCAAGATAATAGTCAAAGTCACAAAAGAGGAAATATACATAGCTAAAATGCATATAAACTTATACTTGACCTAATTAATCACCAAGGTAATGTAAATAAGGTATAATTTTTCCAATTATCTTTTTTTTTTTTTTAAGACAGAGTCTTGCTCTGTCACCCTGTTTGTAGTACAATGACACAATCTCAGCTCACTGCAACTTCTGCTGCCTGTATTTAAGCAATTCTCCTGTCTCGGCCTCCTGAGTAGCTTGGACTACAGGCTCATGCCACCATACCCTGCTGATTTTTATATTTTTAGTAGAGACAGGGTTTCACCATATCGGTCAGTCTGGTCTCGAACTCCTGACCTCAGGTGATCCACCCGCCTCAGCCTCCCAAAGTGCTGGGATTACAGGTGTGAGCCACCGTGCCTGGCCTGAATTATCTTAAATGATAAAAAGATCAATAAATGTTAGTATTGGCACAGACGACAGGAAAATAGAGACTCATGAAGGCTATGGATATGTGGACAGTTTTTTTAAGAGAAGTTAAATAATTTCTATTAAAGATTAGATGTACATCCTGTTCAACTCAACAATCTCAGTTCTGGCTGTCTGTTCTATATTCATTACTAATTGCACATGTGCATACAAATTTTCAAAGAAGGTATTCACTGAAATAAAATTGGAAGCAACCTAAATGACCATCAGTTGAGAATGGGACAAAGCACTGTGTTAAATCCATATTGCAGAAAACAAAAGAGCTACTAAAAAAATGTGATAGCCCTGTATGATTGCATATGGATACTTCTAAAATATATTGTTAAGTGAAAAAAATTACAGATAAATACATCTAGTAAGATCCCATAGATGTCTTCAAAAATAACCTTACGTAAGAGAATATATTCTTATGAATATGTAAAAGCATTAAAAAATATTGGAAAGCTATGAATTCAGTGTCAGCCACGATTACCTCTTGGGGAGGAAGGGAACGGGGAGCCCATTAGAGGGAGAACTGCACACTCTACATAACTTCTGTATCTCTTGAATTCTTAGAATACATAGTCTATGTATTAATTGTGTCATTATAAAATTAAAACAAGGGGAAACTCATGCCAAAATGAAAGTGAAAAAGATCACAGGGAAAATGAAAAGAAGGAAAAAATTGCAATCTTGAGAGTTATGGCAGCCTGGTGGATATCATGTGGCATACTTAAGTTGCTTTATTCACTCATGGTCTGTTTTGAGGGGGACGTAGAGGAATATAATAGAATTTTAGGGGGTTGTAAGTACTCATTATTCATTTGTGGAATGTGGATTTGGGGCCCTATGATGGGATTAAATGTGTAAGGGAAGCAATTCCATTTGAGGATAAGGGAAGGCAGAGGCTTTCACATTTCCAGCTGGTTGTTAAGGACAGACAGGTAATATTATAAAAAATCTAATGTAAGAAAATGTAGTTTAAAAAATGAGAAATCCATTTCTGAACTCATTTAAGCTTTCTCCCCAGATCTAAGATGAAAGCTCATCAGCTGTAAATACTCAGTGCTTTCCACCGTGACAGAGTTTAAATTAAAACAAAAAAAAAATCCTAGAGCTTGGCAGGAAAGCAGAGGTCCATGGTATGAGCCTGTGGCCAGACGTGCCTAGAAAAGAAAGAGCAGAGGCTGAGTTTCCATCAGGTCTTGTTTCTCCTCGCTGTAGCCCTCTTGCAAGTTCTGAGTTTCTATGGAATTGGTTTGTTTAAGCAAGAATCTGTCAATGAGCCAGCAGCCCTCTCCAGTGGCATCTAGCTCCTGATGCTGAGTCCAGTCACATTGAATGGCTAGCCTTAGGGTGATGGTGCCGGAGAAGTCAGGCTCTCCTGGGTTGGAGATACTGATTCCTAAAACCGTCCTTCCTCTCTCCCTCTCTTCCTGCCTCCCTTCTTGCCTCCTTCCTTCCTTTCTTTCATTCTTTTATTCATCAACAATTTTTTTTTTTTGAGCTGGAGTTTCGCTCTTCTTGCCCAGGCTGGAGTGCAATGGTGCAATCTCAGCTCACTGCAACCTCTGCCTCCCAAGTTCAAGAGATTCTCCTTTCTCAGCCTCCCAAGTAGCTGGAATTACAGGTGCATGCCACCACGCCCAGGTAATTTTTGTATTTTTAGTAGAGACTGGGTTTCATCATACTGGTCAGGCTTGTCTTGAACTCCTGACCTCAGGTGATCTGCCTGCATTGGTCTCCCAAAGTGTTGGGATTACAGGTGTGAGCCACAGTGCCCAGCCTTGTTCATCAACAATTTACTGAGCATTTACTGTGTCAGTCATTGCACTAGTGGAGATTCTGGAAATATGGCAGTGACCTTCACAGAGAAAATGCCTTCATGGCTATACCTCCTTCATTCTTGGTCTGTTTTCAGAATTCAGGCTTCTGAATGTAGAAGTTGGCTACCCTATCAGGGAGATTATTCACTGATTGTTAATTTCTTGCTGTATTTTCTAGAGGTAATTGTAATATGCATTGTAAAAGAATTATCATTTTGGTTTATAAACCAGTCCCTCCTTATTTTATTTAATATGAATTAACCTCCCTGGATAATTCTATTTGTACTGTCAAAATTCCAGTTAGGGACCTGTACATCTAACTGTTACATCTCCACTTCTGCTGCCCTGAAGGCCCTGTCTTGGTTCCCTCCTTGAATTACATTTTTTCCCCATCTCTCCAATGTAATACTTAATCCTTAGTGAATGGCTCCAGTTGCTAATTAATTAAAAAGGAAATACTCAGAGAACGTGGAATAAGAGATGGAAAGGGAAAGACAGCTCCTTAATACACAGCAGAGGGTGCTGCTCCTAGAGACATACCAGCTGCTCCTGCATTTTGAAATTCCTTCAGATTAGATCTAGGTTCTGCTCAGAATCTATTGCCACAACTATAATACTCATTTCTCCATTTAAAAAATAATAATAATAACTGTAGGTGTCTTAAATTACTGGCACATTTCAAATAGTAAAAACTAACCTTTTAAAAGCACTCAGTATGGGCCAGGTGCAGTGGCTCACACCTGTTATCCCAGCATTTGGGGAGGCTGAGCTGGGTAGATTGTCTGAGGTCAAGAGTTCAAGACCAGCCTGACCAACATGGTGAAACCCTGTCTCTACTGAAAATACAAAAAGTTAGCCAGGCATGATGACACATGCCTGTAGTCCCAGCTACTTGGGAGGCTGAGGGAAGAGAATTGCTTGAACCTGGGAGGCGGAGGTTGCAGTCAGCCAGGATCACACCCTGCACTCCAGCCTGGGCAACAAGAATGAAACTCTCTCAAAAAAAGAAAAAGTACTCAGTATGTGTCAGGAACTATGATTAGTATTTACACTCTTCTACCCACACTATGAGGCAGGTGGGAACTATTAGCCTCACTTTACTTAGGAGGAAATGGAGAATTAGAGGAGTTACATCATTTGCCCAAAGTCATTTAGTAAGTTATGGACCCAGAATTTGAAGCCAGAATCAGACTCTAGAGCTCAGGGTCTTAAGTGCTCTGCATTCTACCACCTCTTGGTTATTATTATATAAAAATACAAAAACCATGGTAAAACATAAAAATGTAATGCACAGGATTGTCATAAGGATTAAATGGCACACTAGGTGTAAAACACTTAGCAGAAGGATGGCTGTTGATCTTCTTTTGCTGTGTAGACTCCATTTTTTTCAAGCTTTTCCTCAAAATGTGGTAGCTTCCACCAGGTTAGTTCTGAGCAGCCCAGAATCTATTGACACTGTTGCTTGATCTGTTCTGTACTGATACTTTGTCTATTCAGCAGCTTATGAGTGCATTTTTTTAAACATCCAAGGTAAAATTGCTGTTCATGTTAATTTTTAGTCATCTAAAATTTATCTTTAAAAGATGAACAGTTCTTAAGTAGACCTTATCCCATTTTCGTACTCATATGGAGGTAATTTTCGTGCATTTTTTTCTGGTCTGTTCTCTAGACATAAATTTACACATACAGGTTTAGATAAAAATGAATATATACATTTTTGTTTAATTTTTCATAATACATATCATGACTGTTTCTCCCTGCCATGCAAGATTTTTCCAAAACGTCATTTCAAAGGCTGCATAGTATTCCATGACACAGATGTACTTTATTTAATTCATCATCTTTTGGGGGATTTCTATGCTCTTTTCCATATGTCTAATGCCACATTTTTAATAATGACTCCATAGGTCACCCAGACAAGTAAGTTCCCAGTCTACCCAGTTCCTAGTGATACAGTTCTGAGGCGGGTCCTGATGCTGCTGTTCAGTGATGCCAGGAGCACCTCTGCAAGACCTACTGGGGGGAAACATTTTGCTAAGCAGTATTTATGCTTCCCCTTAAGCAATTCTTTAGGAAACCCCATATTCAACACAGCAGAAACAGACCCCATTTATCTTTGAGGACATGAATATTCATATGCACTCATTAAGACAATTATTCTATTGGCATAGAATTTATATTTTTAGTGTGTTTTACTATATATAAGATACATACACGATCTCACTTGATACTCAAGAAAAGCCCATTTTACCAATGAAGTAACTGAGGCTCATTTTTTTTGGAAACCGCCTCTCCAGCAAGTAGCAGAAAAGGAATTCACATCTAAGTCATGATTCTAAACTGTGTGCTCCTTTCTGTACATATGAGGATTAAATTTTGATTCATTAGCATTTCTGTATTAGGAAGTATTAGCATATCAGATTTGCTCAAGGCAAAGTGGAGTTTTCTCATCTCACCTCTCATTAATAAAAATTATTCCGCAGGAAAGAATGGCTACAAAGCTTGATTAGTTAAAAACCAATAGCCTAACTCCAGCATCAAGATATATAGGCATTGATTTTTACTTGGTGAAAAGTGTAGCTTAGGAGGAGCCCAGGCCAGCTCTGAGCACCGGCCCTGCCTTTTCTTGCAGAGGCTGAAATGCTCTCTCTAATGTATTGTCATTTAGAGGTGGCAAAGTCCTTAACAGCCATGAACATTACAAGTGTGACAATAAAACATGATTTTTCTCCCCTGGAAAATGCCCTTGTTACAGTGCTCCAAAAATGAATTAGAGATGATTTCTTTGTTGCCCCCATGGACCTTTAACTGGAATATATTCAAGGCTTTCTGTAGCTTGCATCCTTATAAATTTATTCTTGTCAGGTCTAGCCACATATCAGGCTCCCAGAGTGAAATATGAGAATGAAAATGGAAGCAGCATCAGATGCTGACACATTTGCTAGAGGAATTCAGAGTGAGGGAGGCTGTCCAAGGCAAAGAGGGGAGAGGGGAGCCCAAGATAGAGCATCGCAGGTGGCATCTGCTGTTCCCTTCCTTTTCCTGCCATTGTTCAGATCCTCTAAAGCTGAGCAAATGAGAGTAATGAAAGACTTGATTCCGTTACCCTGCCTTGACTTTGCTGCCAATCATACACCCCCAAATCATAATAAAAGCACATGGCACTTCAACACAGGGATACAATATCGAAGAAAAAGGCTGACTGGTTTGACCTCGGCCACATTAGAAAATCAAGTTGCCTATAGGATCCCTATACCAATCAGATTTTGTTGTGGGTAAAGCCTTCCCCTTTAAACAGAGACATTGTACAAAATAAGCCATGCTATTCCCAAGAAACTAAACCCGGAAATTCTGTCTTCAAAGACAATTTTTGGAAAACAGGACTCCAAAGTCAGGGAAATTGAAAGAGACAGCTTGTCTTAAGCACTATTATTTGATTAGTGAAGGCAAGAGGAAGGGTGTTGCATGTGGCAGAGCTTCCACAAACTTATTTTATCTTCAAATATTTTATTCTGGCTTTATGGAACCTCTCTGTGATTAAATTGTTCTCCTGGCATTCCTGATGGTGCACCTGAGGCCTTTGGGGAACTTTGCTATTTTCCTGTTACTTTCTGCATTCTCCAGAAAGGGTCATGTTAGCTTGTCTTTTAATTCAATTTTATCTGTGACACATCTACTGAGCACATTGTGTGGTGGGTGGGATGTGTGAGAGATAAGATGACCAAGGTCTGGTTCCTGCCCTCACAGAGCTCAGCATCACTGCAGATAAATTCAGAATAACAACTGGAAATCCCTGAGATAAGGGCTAAACTCTGAGCTGGGGTTGGGGAGCTGAGACAGGACAATTCATTTTGCCTGTGGACTTGAAGGAAGCTTCCTTTGTGCCAAAGGGGCTGATCTCAGAGCTCTGGGAGGAGAGGAGATACATGGTTCTATTAGAGAGCCAGAGTCTCTGCAGGATACAGTTTACTGCATGATCTGACCAGCAGGGAGGAAGGGTGGATGTGGGGACAGGATGTGCAAAAATTAACCCAATAATAGAAAGAGCAATAGACAGTGATTTTTAAAGTAACAATATTATTTAAATTAAAATGATGGTAGTAAAATTTCAGCAGAAATATTATACCGTGGGAGTTCTTTTTAAAAATTCACTGCAATATTGGAAAGAATATTAACCAAAAAAAAAAAAAAAAAAAAAACACATTACCAGCAAAGTGTGCAGTTTGGGGGTTTGGACACAACCATTATTCTCCTTGTCTTCATAGCACCAATATTGAAGTATTGACCCAAGCATAGCATGGACGAACCTCAAAATCATTGCACTCAGCAATCAAGGCCAGTCACAAAAGACCATGTATTGCATGATTCCATTTGTGTGAAATATCCAGAAGAAGCAAATCTGTAGAGGCAAAATGTAGATCCATGGTTATCTGGAGGTGGGTTTGCTAATGGGAATGAGGTTTCTTTTTGAAGTTAAAAAAAATCTGAAATGAGAGTATGATGATTCGATTAGATTATACTCTAAATATACTAAAAATGACTGAAATTATATTTTAAATGGGTGCTTATGATATGTGAATTATGCCTCAATAACGCTGTTTAAAAATCATATAGTTCCAGCTTCATATGCTTAACCACAAACTTCACTTGTAAATTAGACACAATCTAGAGACGTGGGAAGATAACCCACCGGGTTGTGCTATGGATGAATTGAAATGCATCCTGGGTGGCAGCAGACAACCTTCTCAGGCTGCATCACCAGCCTTAGCTCTGGGCTACTCTGGACTGCCCAAAGGAGAGCGGTCTTGGAGAAGGGAGGGCAGGTCAGCTCCCGTGCTTAGACATCTACAAAAAATGATTGGAGCATGAAGGTCATTTCTAGCAGTCACAGCAGGGCAAGACTGGAAAGCATGGTGTGGTAGAAAGAGAACTGGCCTCATGCAAGCCATCAAGGTCATGACCCAGCTCAACTCTGTGATTACTAGTTGTGAGGCTTAGGGCAAATCACCTCATTCCTGGGGTCCTTCGATTCTTCTCTAGCAAATGGAAATTTGGACTATAAAATAGTAGCCAGGCCAGGCACAGTGGCTCAAGCCTGTAAATCCAGCACTTTGGAAAGCCAAAGCAGTTGAATCACTAGAGAGGTCAGGAGTTCGAGACCAGATTGGCCAACATGCTGAAACCCTGTCTCTACTAAAAATACAAAAGATAGCCAGGTGTGGTGGCACACACCTATAATTCCAGCTACTCGGAAGGCTGAGGCAGGAGAATCACTCGGGAGGTGGAGGTTGCAGTGAGCAGAAGTCAGGCCACTGCACTCCAGCCTGGGCAACAGAGGGAGATTTTTCCAAAAAAATAAAATGAAAAGAGAGAAAGAAAAAGTAGCCAAGTGAGGAGAATGTAGGATGCCAGCTGCAGACTCTCAGGATCCTTGAGAAAATGACATTGACTGTGGCAAGTGTATCACAGCTGAGGGACTGGTGTTTGGCTTGTCAGGCTCCGAATCTTAATTTCTATGACTCTGAAGCTTACCCTTCTCTCAGTTGCCAATGCTAAGCATGCCCACAGGACTTGGACTTATATGCCAGCTTGCCAATTTATAAATGTACAGCAAGATATGTGACTGCCGAGAAGACTCAATACTCATTTCCCTCAGCCAGTGCATCTACTCCCTTTAAAAAAAAATCTAAATCAAATGCCAAATTATGATCAGAAGGCTACTCAGTGAGCAACCAGTGAATCACGGGAGTAGGTTCTGGGCTCCAGTAAGCCAGTGGGTTCAATTTATGGTAGTCATTTATTTATCTGCCTCTAGGGCAGAACGAGCCAGGTTATATGCTTAGGTCAGAACTGGTTTTCCCTGGAAGTGCCTGGATGGACACTTCCTACCTGCTCAAGAATCTTTATCAAACTCACCAACGACCTCACTACCAAAAGATCAGCATCCTGTTATGTTCAGTTCTTCATACTGTTAGAATATATCTAATGATGGCTGGGCCTGTAATCTCAGCACTTTAGGAGGCCAAGGCAGGTGGATCATGAGGTCAGGTTCAAGACCAGCCTGACCAACATGGTGAAACCCCATCGCTACTAAAAATAGAAAAATTAGCTGGGCATGGTGGTGCCTGTAATCCCAGCTAATCAGGAGGCTGAGGCCGGAGAATCACTTGCACCTGGGAGGTGGAGGTTACAGTGATCTGAGATCACACCACTGCACTCCTGTCTGGGCTGCAGAGTGAGACTCCGTCTAAAAAAAAAAAAAAAAAATATATATATATATACACACACACACACACACACACGCACACACACACACACATATGTGTATATGTGTGCACCAGGAGGCATTGCCACGACTTCATGTTATATATATGGCTAATGGTTTGCTTTTTAAATTTGTGACTCAGGAAACTGAGATCTCTTTTTGCATAATCTGGTCTTATTCACTGTATATAATTTCTGTAGTTTACCTTTAAGAATTTGGGCAGAACCTTGTTGCATCACATTATAGCATATAATCATAATATTGTCATATGTAACCTAAGTATTCATATGTTTACATATATATGGTTTTATATATATATATATAATAATGATCAAGTAGATAATAATTTATCACCCTATAGCTGATAATAAGAGCATGCTGATTGATGATTGTGAAAATCAAATAAGATAATGTGTGTTAACAGTGCATTGAAAACTGTAAAGCATTTTCCTCATGCAAGACATTAATGACCAGACTTGGGACCAGTTCCAATTTGGGACTATCACACACATAACCTAAATACATAGGAGTTGTGGGTCTTGGAGCTAAGGACCAGCTGGGGAGAAGATGATTGTCAAGGTCTCAAACTGCATGTCCTTGGGACAGCGTAGGCCCGCAGTGTGTTTCTGTAAGGCCTACAGAGTGCTTTTAAATTTTCAATTGATTGCCAATATTTTTAAATGAGAAGAAATCACATAAAAGGACATATTTTTTCTACTTCTATGGAAAAAATAGACTATCTAGCAAAACTAGGCTAGTATTCTTGCATAACTACAATGGTGGCATCTTTAGAGAAGGCATGAGCTCTCCAGCATGCAGTAGACCTCGCTGCTCCCTCTTGTCTTATTCCGGCCTGTTCTATTCATTCACATTACCAGAATGGCATTTGTAGGCATTACAGTGTGACCTTTGTGTATGGAATAATTTCAGGGTTTCTGGGAAAGCTCTCTCTTTTAAAAGTCTCTCCTATTTCCTCCCTGATAGCTGAAATTAATTTACACAGACCAAAAGCTTGTATTCCACAGTTAGCTAGAAGAGCTCATATTCTAGGTAGAGGTAAATTATTCATAGCAAGCTGTAAAATTTTTGATCTGGGTCCCTTTCCTGGTGGAAATTTTGGATAAGTTGAGGGAGAGACTGTCTACCAGTTCCAGAGAGGCAGACCAGTGAAAGAGTCCCAGAGAGAAAAAGAAGAAGGGAAGCAGGTAGGTAAACTGGTGATGCTAAAAGCAAATGTCAGTCTATCTGATAGTTTCCTTGGACTTTATTTCTTTTAGAACAGACCCAGTCTCCATAAAGTCTTGAAGACTAAGTCCTAATCTGCAGTCCCTGGGTGTCTTGTTGGGTTTGAACCAGCACAGTTCTGTACTAGGGAATGATTGTAACAGCTGTAGAGCAAGGACTGTTCCCAACTTGTCAGGACCCATGGAGGATGGGTCAAAGGAGGGGGAAGGTTGTGACACGTTGCTTCTATACATTAAAATGGCTCACATGAAGCAGTAATTATGATCATTTCCTCGATGTTGAGTTGTTAAAGGTTTATCAGCCATGGTACACTCTGAAACATGCAAGGAATTTGCAAGAGCTCACTGGGAAATGAGCCAGTTGTCCTATCTTGTCTTTCATCATTTTGCTGGAGATGCAAATGTGTACACACAGTTCATTCATATAATGAGCAGTGCTGCGGTGGTAAGACCAGCCCTGTAATGAAGAGGATTGCCCCAGCACATGATGCTGACGCAAGAGAGATAGGAGACAGGAGGCTAATGGGTGCTTGGTCTGCAGCTCACCTGCCAAGGAGGAATGAAGAATCACAGGAGAGTTACCTGGATAATTCTGGGAAAACAGAAACCCTCTCTGTTTTCTCACTCTCAGTAATTGTGCCAGTTATCTGTGTCGCTTTGAATGTAAGCAGCTTGCCTACTCAAACACAGCAGGCCAACTTAATGGCTGGAAGAGTGAGAGGAGGAGGCCAGGTGACTCCCCAGATTAGATGAAAATGCCACCTGTCATGTTTTCATTATGATTTTCAAAAGCATAAACTTTTAGCCTGACTTTGGTAAGTTATTATGAATGTTTTGCCTTATCTCGTTTTTTCCATTATGAAACAAAGAGGTAGAGACTTTTTTTTAGAATCACAACAAAATTTATTTGAATACTTGGGTAGGGTCTAAGGGCTCAGAACCTAATTTTTCTGAAGGAAGTGTATTCATATGCACATAGAAAAAATAGCATTAAAAGCTTAAGAATGTGATGGTCAGGGTTCACACCAAAGCTTTATCAACTACTAGCTATATCACTGTAAGCAATTCAGTTAACATCTTTGTGCCTGTTTTTTCATCTGTAAAATTGGATAATGATATTACCAGTATTATAGAGATATTATAAGGATTAAATAGGTTAAGATATATAACAAATTGGGATAGCGCCTAGCCCACAGTACATACTTGATAAATGTCAGCTAATTTATGGTTTATACATTCATACATATCTATGTGTTTATACAGAAGTAGGATAGTTAATTGAAACAGAGTTATTTAAAGCATATTTATCCCGCTTATGAGTAAGTAGAAAGTAATTTTTTACAAATAAGAGAGTTTATCAGGTGTCATTCTTGAAAACTGCAAAATAACCCAATTTGGTATGGTTAAATAAGTACTAATCTTTTCTTCTTCTTTCCTAAAGTTAATTCTGTATTTATCTGTTGTAATATGTTAAAAGACATTGTGCTCTTTCTAAAGTAGTTTTTTTTTCATGCTGGATTACATAACTGCCTTGTAGACCATTTCTATTATACTCAAGGTAGTCAGAAATCTGCCAGTTTTCTGGAACTAAAAGTATGAGGTTAGGCATCTATTTCTGAAAGAGTGGGAAAGAATCAGAAACTTGACCACAATAATGGAAGCTTTGATATAATCACTTATTTAGCATTTATTCTATAGGCAGTACTAGGAGGCATTGCTAAGACTTCATGTTATAGTTTTTATAGATAGACTATTATAAGCAACCCTTCATATTTATGTATTCATGTTGATTTCCTTACACTTCAATTAGGAATCCCCTACCAATATCCCTGTTCCATTTCCTCAGTTTACGTGAGGTAAATTAACTTCTGAATTATTAAATATTCTCAGCCCCTCAGCCCTAACATGATACTTAATGATATACTTTATTTCCAAAATGGCCCTCTCTCCTCATTCTTCATTGGCTTAGATATTGTTTCTAGTTCAGAAATCAATAGTCTCCTCTTATGACATAGGGCCTGAATATTCTCTGATATTACATTGCTTTTGTAATTGTGGCTTTCCAATTTAAGCCTTGAATAGTATGGCAATCAACAGAAAAAAAATAAATCATTCCTGGTCCAAATGGCCCCACATAGCTCTCAGAGATGGCTCTAAACCCTTGTTAAAACTATGTTCATTTGACATTTGTCTCATTTGTTGCATTCAAAAATACTATACATCAAAGCCACATTATAAAATTCAGTTAGGGTTTTCACTGTCCCCAAGATATAATGTAAATGAACCTACACTGAGAAAGTTTGAACCTTGATTTAGTTTTGAAAGATTCTTTGTTCTGCATCTTCCTCTTAGGGATTCACAGAGCTTATTTGCATATCTTTGTGCTCCTAGTAACACATGGTAATGAAATAGAGTTAACCTTATTTAACCTAGTATTTCTCCAACTAATTTTTTGATCGTGGGAGCCTTACTTTTTCTCAGAATCTACGTGAACCTATAACCAAACAAATCATCTGCATACATTTTGAGAAAGCTATTCTAAAGAGCTGACTGTGTCCTCTTAGCTACCTCTATGATTAATGCTAATAAAAGATTTAATTCTTCTCTTAATTTTGATTGATTCTAATTGTGAGAAATAGCCTGTGATCCTGTATTTCTCAATCACCCTTCTGACCTTGTCCACTGAATTTCTAATCATTCTTCAAAGAGTGGCTTAAATACTATCGTCTTCTTGAAACTTTTCCTGTTCCTCTCCCTGTTTACCCTAAAAAGCATTTTTCTGCAGCCCTCTTACCACATTGATTTTTATCATAATTATGTGCACACCTGTGTATTCTGGAGTCAGAAACTGTGCAAAATTCCTTTTTGGATTTCCTATAAAACCTAGTTTAAAATAAGTGCTTAATGCATATTTTTGGCTACATTGTAAGGCATCAGTTTTTATATACCTTCCAAGAACTCATCTGCCAGAAATGATCTTTCAAAGCCACAACCTTGGTCATCTATAATATTAAAAGGTAAGGAACAGTGTTAATTATTTCCTCTATGAGGTGAGGCCTTCAAGAGAGCTAGCAAATCCTCACGCATACAATTATAGCGGAGTCACTGTTGCATGGCTAATTACTTATTAGTCATTTCATTGCTAATTTGATTAATCACATTAATATAAACCTTTATGTTGATTTTGTAAAATGCATTACAAGTTAGGTCAATATCCTGGCCCTCATTATATGGATGAGGAAAGAAGACATAAAAAGTTGATCTGATTGATTACCTCAACATTATTCTTTATGGTAAAGATAGAACAAAATAAAAACTCATCAGAGTCCATCTCTAACACCCTGAACATCTTCTGATTGTAACACTGGGACTAAGGAAATGCATGTGTTTTCGCCAAATGTGCACTTATTCAGTACAGATTCAGAAATGATGCATGGCCTATGGCATCGCTTAGCAGCAGTCATTTCAAGATGGTGGACTGACCACAAATGGAACCCGATTAGCTGTCAAGTATGTGTGGATAATGCTAGGAAACTTAAGCAGGTGTTTCTTTAAACATTAGATTATTTTTTATAAAACTTCTAGGACCAGCCAGCCATGGTGGCTCACGCCTGTAATCCCAGCACTGTAGGAGGTGGAGGCAGGCAGATCATGAGGTCAGGAGTTCAAGACCAGCCTGGCCAACATGGTGAAACCTCATCTCTACTGAAAATATAAAAATTAGCCAGGTGTGGTCGTGCATGCCTGTAGTCCCAGCTACTAGGTAGGCTGAGGCAGGAGAATTGCTTGAACCCGGGAAGCAGAAGTTGCAGTGAGCCGAGATCATGCCACTGTACTCTAGCCTGGGCAACAGAGTGAGACTCCATCTTGAAAAAAAAAAAAAAAACTGCTAAGATCACTTACTATGCTAATAGGCATTGTGAATTTCCAAGGTAGTCTAGAGTATGAAGTCTCCAGATTTCTTTGTCTATGAAGCAGACTGTATAAAACATTGCTGTACATTCTCTACATTGTGTTTTATCACTCTGCTTCCAGGAGTAGCCTCTTAACCAATCTTTACTAGCTGCTTCATGTTTCTGCAGCACTAACTGCCAGCTATTGACCAACCTTGGTTCCTCTCTTCCTTAATGGCATTTGGATCTACAACTGCTCAGCTATGTTTAATAGCCTCCTATGTAGCCATGGGACTAGTTTTCCCGTTGGCATGTGTATAAAAGTGATATGTATAACTTATAAGCCTGGCCCCAGAAAGCTTCCAAATGTGCTCCAATATCCTCTTCCCATGGACTCCAGCTCTAGTTGTACGGCTGGACTAGAGCTACCAGAGGAAGCCACATGTTAAAAACGGCAGAGCCAGTGCCTAGCCAGGGTCTCTGAAGAACTGCATGGAACAGAGCCTCTGCCAGTCTAGTACACCCAGATTGGATTATGTGAGAAAGAAAAACATTGTATTGTGTTTGAACCATTACAGTGTGGGTCTATTTGTTAAAGTCATTTGCCCTCATACACTTATACTCATGATTTCTCTTCCCCAAGCCAGATTCCTTTGTCGCAAAAGTCACTGACTCACTCACACCTGGTTGCCTGGACTGATCTTCCATTTCTCACCTTGCAGCTCCTGCAAGCTAAGCTGAGGAGCTTGGGACTCTGCTTTTCCTACTTCCGGTTGCCAGCTTTACCAGAGATATCTCTTTCCCCCATCAGATACTCTGAATTTGGGAGAAATTCTACTGTTTTGTCCAATTTTTATATTACCCATATGTATAAATTCTTCATTAGCACATAACTGAAAACTAAAATAATGGTTTTAAAATAGAGTTTATGCCTTTTTTTTTTTTTTTTTTGAGATAGAGTCTCACTCTGTCGCCCAGGCTGGAGTGCAGTGGCGCAATCTCTGATGACTGCAGCCTCTGCCTCCCTCCACACTCAAGTGATTCTCCTGCTTCAGCCACCCAAGTTGCTGGGATTACAGGTGATTGCCATCATGACTGGCTAATTTTCGTATTTATAGTAGAGACAGGGTTTTCCATGTTGGCCAGGCTGGTCTCAAACTCTTGAGCTTAGGCGGCCTGCCCACTTTGGCCTCCCAAAGTGCTAGGATTACAGGCATGAGCCACCATGCCTGGTCTATGGCTATTTTTTATTCCAAATGCTTAGAAATTTTAGAAAATGTGGATAGGCAAAAATAAAAATACAAAATCACCTCTAATCTCACCATCTAGATGTAATTACTGTCAATGTGTTGGTATATAACTCATGACTTACTGATCAAATATAAAATTGTGAAGTTAAACATGAAACCTTGGGTCTACTTAAAACCACGGATCTAATTTTCACATTAATAAAATACACCAGGGAGCTCTGGGAAATTAATAGATTTCAAAGAAGGTAAATATCAACTTTTAGATGAGTTCTAAAAATGTGTGGGCCTACAAGATAATTTTCTAATACATTTCTATTAGGCTCAATCAAATGCCAAGGACTCCTATCCTCTGAGGCTTGCCTTTTATTGGGCCAAAGGATTTGTAGTTGTTTTGATATGTTGCAAAGCTCCACGGTGTGAAACCGTCTAGACGGGGAGCAATTTGAGGGCTTCTTGGGGCCTTTGTTCATGATATCTCAGCACCTGTCCCACAGCGAGATCTCAGAAAATGCTTTTTGAATTAGTGGCCCTGGATAGTTTATAAATTATAAATTCTGCCCTCAAGTATTTCTTATGTAAATAGTAACACAGCATCCCAATGCCAAATTGTTTGAGATTTCAGAACGCTTTTACTAAAGAAAAAAGGAAAAATAATTTCTGGAGATTTTTCACCATAGATATTTTTACTTGCATTTTTCCTGATAGTTTTTTCCTCTATTTTGATTGCCTTTATCTTCTTTTCTGCCTCTTGGCAACATTGGCAGGGCCTGGAGCTCAGCTACAGACAGAAAATTGGACTTAAAATGAATTTTTACCTTTCACTTTTGAAGATATACCAACTTTCTTCTCTGCCACTGGGCTTACATTCTTCATGGGTGAAATTAGAAGGTTGGACTCAGTGGCCTCCGTCATGCCTTCCTTCTGGCTTTTACAGCCAGATTCTACAGATCCTATCTCTAGTCAACAGAACACCCTGAAAATTACTCAGGGAAGAAGAGAGAAGAGGGCCAAGGCTGAAAAGAATCCATCTGGTGACGGCCACTGACACGTGCCTGGAGCAGTGATTTATCCTCGAGACTGCCCTTTCCCTGTTGATGCTTAGTCAGCAGGAACAGCTGCAGGAAAAGGCATGGGTTGGATAATTTGTAAGCCATTTTGGTAGAATATCAGAAATCAGTGCTCAGTGAGGTGGGAGAAGTCTACGTTCTTATGTATACCCTAAGAGTAGCTCAAACCACATGCAGTGCACACTTCCAGCCATGTCCTGCTACAGGTAGTGTTTTAAGTCTTTCTCCTAATGTCTATATGACACATTTCTTTTGACATTCCATAGGAGAATAACCTTAACTTCAGCTGAAATAATTTTTTAAAGTTTACTATTTTAGGCTGAGAGCTGTAGCTTGAGGATTTAGGTGGCTTTGTCCCGACAAATAGTTTTTTCAAAGGTACTTTCTGGGAATAGCCAGTGCAGGAGCTGCCTCCCTCTGCTTTTATGGAACATTTTGATGCTTGAGTTCTGCCTAGGTCTCATTAATCTTCCTTTTGCCTCAACACTGGGCACTGATTTCACAGAAAGTCAGAGGATAAATGAAGGGGGCCTCCCCTGAAGCTTGTTTGTCCCCAAATCTCTTTCAATCTAGAAGAACCAAGTAGTCTAAAATAGTCTCCACTCTTGCAATTGAGGTGGTTTTTCATTTAAGATCCTGGGTCTGGCCAGGCACAGTGCTCATGTGGTGCCTCATGCCTGTAATCCCAGCACTTTGGGAGGCAGAGGTGGGCAGATCACCTAAGGTCAGGAGTTCAAGACCAGCCTGGCCAACACGGTGAAACCCCATCTCTACTAAAAATACAGAAATTAACCAGGTGTGGCGGTGTGTGCCTATAGTCCCAGCTATCCGGGAGGCTGAGGCAGGAGAATTGTTTGAACCCAGGAGGCAGAGGTTGCAGTGAGCTCAGATTGCACCACTGCAGGGTAGCCTGGGCAACAGAGTGAGACTCCATCTTGAAAGGAAAGGGGAAAGGGGAGAAGGGAAAAGGGAAAGAGAAAAGGAAAGAGAAGGAAAGGGAAAGGAGAAGAAAAGATCATGGGTCTAACCAAACGCTTTATTAGTTCTTCTTGAGCAAAGTGAAGTTCTAGAGCCCCATGAAATCAATCTGCTTGGCGCCTCTGGGCTTCTGGCTAATCCCCTATTTGTACCTTTTTAGATTTTCCATTGAAAATTATTTTTAAATGTTGCTGGAATTTGTAGGAAGTAGGTAATAAATGGGATAGGGTGCTTTATGATTAACAGAGGTGTGGGAAAATCTGCTTAGATGTCTCCAAGAATTTTTCCAATCTTCAGGGTTAGCCAGCCCTCTCATTAGGAGATGCGGACTTGCATGGGCCAGTATCCCCCATGGAGGATATGCAACAGCACTGTGAGAAACAGGCTTTTATTTCTTTCACATGTTTAGAAAGATAGAAAATTGAACAGATGAGAAAAATTGATTCAACTAAAGTGAACTAGCTGGAAATGTAGCTCAGAACCTGGGCAGTGCCCCACCCACAGCACCTGCCCTCAATACTGGGCTCATTCTGCCCCCAAACCTTGGCACAAGCTACTGTTGTACCAGGGAAATGGGTGAGCAGCACTCACGGCATCAATAGGCCGTGTTCACCTGTGGTGTCCCACCCCCGTGCCACCTCTACCCACCTCTCCATTATTCATTTTTCTTTCCCTTTGCCTTTTACTTACATCTTTTTCCTTCTTTCCCAATCTGGGTGCTGTCAACTTCTCCCCTAATCTCACAACAAGAGGAAAACCACGATCATGATTTAGTTGTTCAGCCAGTCAGTCAATTAAAACCTACTTCAGGTATTTATTGATCCATTCACTATGGATAAGCTATGAGTTCTCCTAATATTATAATCACCATTTTTTATCCTCTTACAAACCTTCAATTCACGCTATTATGTAGAAAAATAAAAGTCAAAGACTGGTGGCTTTAAAATCAAGTTTCAGGACAACTTGATGGTAACCTATGCATTGCTAAAAAGCACAGCCTCCGTCTGTAGATATTGAAGGGAGGTATCCTGTAGAGCACCACAAATGTGACATTGATAATGGGACCTGGATACCACTTACCGATGTTACCACTTCACCGTTGTTATTTCAAGGTTGAGTTCCCTGAACTCCCTGAACTAGTTTCTTTTTATATAAAATGGAGATGATAAAACACCTACCTCATAATGCTATTGTGACAAATAAAGTCACGTAGCAAGAGCTGAGTAAATATTATCTCCTCCCTTCTTGCTTCTTCCATGCTGGGCAGTGGCTATCAAATCTACACATAGGTTACAGGCTAAGAAAGAAAAGTGTCCCCCAGATTATTAGGTTGGTGCAAAAGAAATTGCAGATTTGCCATTACTTTTAATTTGCCATACTTTTAATGGCAAAGATGCAATTACTTTTACACCAAGCTATTATATACCCTGGGGATATCTGTGTTCATGTGGGCACTGTGCTTGGTAGGTTATATGGAAGTTTAACTCATCTTTTGGAGCAAATAATGTGGGGAAAACAGACCCTACAAACAGCAGATGGCCACTGGTCTGAGACACAGTGAGGACATCAGCCAGGACCCCACAGGAGTGGCAGCGATCTTTTCCACTGCCTGTGATATCTTGGATTGTACTCTTAGAGAGTTATTCCTTTGACTGAAGGCCTTTGTTCCCATTAAAATGCAGATATTCCCAAGAGAGCAGCACATGAAACCTTATCACCCACGTGCACTGTTCATTTTTCAGTTGTGCTGTTATTCTCTGTAATGATTGTTTTTTACCTGTATGAAATGTCACATGCTCAGGTGCGTTCATTTTATAGAGCTTTAAAGCTGATAACCACAACCAAAATGCATATTTTTGGTGTTTTATTTCCCCCTCTTTTTTTTTTTTGCAGTAATTTCAAAGGTGTAACTGAGCTTAGCTGTAAATTGCTGGTTTTAGCTCTTCGTGGTAGGCAGCATTTGATCACTGACAACTCTGTTTTCTTCATTGTTTCCTGACTAAAATCTCCACAGCCTCTATAAATATGTAAATTATCCAAATCACTAGTTTTCCATTATTTCTGCCCCTAAGCTGCTTAAAATGTTTCTATATTCCTACATTTGCAGTGCAAAACAGAGCAGCAGGTGACAGCTGAGTTTGACTCTATTGTAGAACCTCTATTTAGCAGCTACTTGTTTCAAAGTTTCTGATAACAAATTTTGTCCTAGGGTGGGCTCCACGTCCTGTGCTGAGGCTGGCAAAGGCCAGAATCCAACGGAACAGGAATGCAAAGATGGGTGTATGTGGATGCAGGGCCTGTGGAAATCTCATGCTGCACGACATGCTGCCTCTGAACTGTGGTTTTATGACAGCAAAAGTAAATGGGATTCTTTTTATTGCCTCTCTTCTGTTGGCAAGACTCAAGTAGTGAACCTCACCTACCGTGGTGTCTGAATGTGGCTTTGTTATCCTCTTCCGATTCATTATTCATTAAGTGAGTCTTTCATGAGCTGGATCATTGGGTCTCCATGTGGGTTTTTATCACTCTGTGGCAGGGAAAGACAACAGTATGTTTCATATATATTCCTATGAATCTATATAGGTACACACATGTGCATACAGCTTGAGAGAAGCCAACAGATACTGAAACAATAGGAGAAAATTTTAGGAAATGGATCATTGACAGGAAAGCTTATTGAAGGGATCTTGGGATTTGTTTACCCAATTCAAACCCTAGTGCTGAGGATGAGAAATAGGTTTTCATAATGACTGCCTCACGTGACTAAAGCAGCCCAAGAATGAATGTGTATTTCAGTACCAGATGCAGGCTAAGGCTGATAGGCATCCATCTAAACTAGGCCTTGGGCTGAGCACAGTGACTCATGCCTGTAATCCCAGCACTTTGGGAGGCCAAGGTGGGAGGATCACTTGAGCCTAGGAGGTCGAGACCAACCTAGTAAGACCCTGTCTCTACAAAAAAAATTTAAAAATTAGCCAGCATGGTGGTGTGCACCTGCAGTCCTAGCTACTTGGGAGGCCGAGGCAGGAGGATCACTTGAGCCTGGGAGGTTGAGGCTGCAGTGAGCTTTGCTTGTGCCACCACATGGCAGCCTGGGCTGGAGACCCTGCAACAAAAAAATTTTTAAAAACATAAAGACATAAACTAGGCCTTGATGTCGAGGGGGCAGAAACCATCGGTCTATGGATGTGTTTATTTGAATCTTGGAAGCTGCTTTTGTACAGTAAAGTCCTCAAAAAATCTACATTAAATTCAAGTCAGTAACGTTAATCTCACTGATAATGAAAGGCCACTATATTTGTATGGCATTACACACCTGTGAAAATCTGTGGGGTAAAGAAACTGGTAATGTCTCCACTTGATACAGGAGAAGAGAAATTCAAGAAAATTAAAAACATAATTATTAAGTGGGAAAAGAGCTCAAACAGGGAACGGGTTCTGGCAAACTATGACCATCCATCTTTTGTCTTTCCTTCTTTCTTTTCTTTTGTGCCATCTGTCCTTGTGAATAAAGTTTGATTGGCGCTTTAGGGTGGAACAGCTGTCCTCATTTGTTTGCGTATTGTCCATGGCCGCGTTGACGCTGCAGTGGCAAGGTTGAGTCATTGTGACAGAAAACGCGTGGTCCAAAAAGCCTAAAATATCTACTATCCAGCTCTTTAGAGAAAAAGTTCGCTAACAACTGAGCTGAATCACAGGCCTCCCAGGAATGCCATTCAGGTGACAAAGCCAGTTCAGGTTACACCCAAGGAATTTGGTCAAGTGTTTGTGTGGACCCCGGAGCGTGATGCTGCAAAGCATTCGTTATCCCCATCTGAACTAACTTAGCACTCCAGTGTCTTGATGTATGGTGACAATTTTGGGGGAAAGCAAAGGATGTTTCAGAGAATTTAGTTTTCATTCATAGAACTTCAGAAAATTATCATACAATCCCTCAAGAACCATTTCCTAGTCCGGTAAGAGAGAATGTGATCAGCAGGGTTTTTTAAATGTTCCCAATGACCACACTTGGCCCATTTTAGTGACAGATAGTCCCCTCGAATAGAAGGGATCACTTATTCACCAAAAGGAATGGTACCCTGGTGGCCCTCAGTTCTCACTGCCTGCCCACCCCCAGGCCACCTAGCTGCCAGGGCTCGTGGCAAATGGCATATCTGGGAGAGAAGATGCCTCCTGAGGTCACACCACTCTTACTTGCAAAGGGGTTGGCAAGAAAAGCGAGAAGGGAGAGATTGAATGAGACAGAACTAGGATTACCTCTCTGCTGCAGCAGTTACCACCTGGCTGCCTGCTGCTGTCTCTGGGCGCAGCGGTGCCCTCCTTACTTCCCAGCCATTTCGTTAGTGACCCTGCAGTTTCTGGGTAGAAAATGCCACTCAAAAGGACTCAGGGCTCCTGGAAAACTCCCTGCAATGAGTTGAAAGCCTCATGTTGTTTGATCTAAAGAGAAATAAAGTGACCCAAAAGACTTTGGACCCATATGTGTCCAGGCTGTGAATGAGATGAGCCCATTATCTGGCATCGTTTAGACTTTTACACAATACAGTGGAGCTGTGTCATGCCAGATCATTTGTGCTGGCCAGTCTATATGTATTTTCAAAAAATAGAAAAACAGAAAGATTTTTTTCCACCAATACAACAAATCATATATAATTAATGCCCAGTTATATTTTATTTGGAGAAATAGCAGTTTTGGAAACATATTTTTTAATGATGTTTTCAGTTATCTGGATGCTCACCACACTGGTGTATACAAATAAAACCTGGATTTGTTTGATCTCTTGACAGGCAGTGCTAATTGTTGATGCTAGTCACATTTTCAGAAATAGAATACATCTCTTTGTGGTGTTTTCTCGAGAATTGAATGTTCTGTCAAATACTATATGAGATCCTTTGAGGTGGGTGAATATTATTCATCCTTGACTTAGCCTGTTACCTCTGGGCAAAATTATTTTTTAAAAGCCTGCATGTAACTGAACAGAAATGCTTACAAAGGGATAAAATTGTGGAATGTTTTTCTATGATCTATTTTCCTTAAAGTGCCCCTAGTGAATGAGAAGGAAGCTCCCTTTGGACGCTACCTGAGCTGGATGGCTACATCAATGCTGCAGCAACACGGTTGTTTAGCAGAGGTGATTAGTGCTTGGAGAACACTTCCTGCCTGCCTCCTTATCTTACTGCCTTCCGTTACCTTCAAAAGTCAGGATTCCCAGATTAACTCACCAAAACTCCAGATCTTGACCATATGAAGTTAACACATCAGCTGATAAGTTAGAGGGAAACAAAATTGAAGATTTGGCCCCTCTTCCTCCTTTACACATGAGGACATCATAGCTCAGGAACTCTAAGATACAAAGCCAAAATGGATCCAAGTTTAGGGACCCTACTCCATACTCCTGAGATCTGTGGGGCAAAATATGTTGGCAGTCTCTGGCCAGTCTCTTCCCTGTTCAATCCAACAATGTCTTTCTTAGAAATGCCTTTCCCTTTGACCAAGATGACTCTTTTGCACATTTTAGGAAATCTGGACAGAGTCACTTCCAAGACAATGCCATGCCTTTGCTGCACCAGTTATCTATTGCTGTTTAAGAAACTACCCTAAAACTTAGTGTCCTAATATAATGACCATGTGTTACTGTTTATGAATCTGTGGGTCAGCTGAATAGCTGGTCTGGGCCAGATGCAGCTGATCCCAGACAGACTAGCCATGCGTCAGCTTTCAGCCGTTTGGTTGGTTGGGGCCTGGCTGATCTAGAAGGGCCTCACTCACCTGTCTGGTGGTTGGCTGGCTAAGAGTGGTAGATGTAACTAGACCCTATGTCCCTAGACATTCATCATGCTAGGACAGTTTTTTATTTGTTTTTTGTTTTTGTTTTTGTTTTTTACAGAACAAAGAATCTCAAAACAGTGAGTGGAAGCATGCAAGGCCCATGAGGCCTAGACTCAGGCCCGAAGCACCATTACTTCTCCTAGATTCTCTTGCTCAAAGCCAGTCCAATACAAAGGGTAGGGGAAAAGATTTTACTTCTTAGTGAGAAAAACTGCAAAGTGTGAGTAGAGGAAGGAGTTGAGAATTGGAGCTATTTCTTGCAATCAATTTATGTAGATATGAACCTAGGCCTGGAGCCCCAACATATGAATCATTTAAAATTTGAAGATATCTTAAATACCATCCAGTCCAGCCCCCTCAATTTATAAATGAGGGAACTGAGGGCTTCTCCAACACGCAGTTCCTGATTATCTGCTTTGAGCCAATGCCAAATCCAGTGAGCAAGTCACTTAAACTTGAATAGCTATTAGATAGAGTATACAAGCGTCAAAATCATCTTAGGTCCATTTCTAGCTATGTAGGCATTATCCTTCAAGCTAGCAATTCAACTTTTAGGAGTTCACCCCGAGCATACACCTCCAGCAATACAAAAGTACATATGTACAGGTTATTCAATTCAGCAGTATTTGCAATTTTGCAATATTGGAAACTATCTAAATGTCCAAGCATAGAGGGTTATTGAATGGCCTATGGTACATATATACACTGGATTACTATGCAGCTGGAAAAAATGGTGTGACAATGATTTCCAGGGACTGATATAGAGTGATTTTCAGAATAAGGTGTTAAGGGAGGGAGAGCAGTGACATACAAAAGAACATAGGCCATACCTTATATAAGAAATAAGGGAAGTTATTTAAATATATGTACCTCTGCTTATTTTACAGAAAAAAAAAACGTAAACAAAAATAATCCAGAAAGCAATGAAGTTGGGATGAGAGAGAACAGCATGGAAAAGATACAGTAAAAAGAATTTTTTTCTAAGTATACCTTTTCATACAGTTTTCACATTAAGAAGCATTACTTTCTGTCCTTTCAATCCTGAAGTTAACTACGGAAGTAGATATTGGAAAAACAAAATTAAATCTCTAGAGAGGAGAAGGATTTTAAAAACCTAAAAACAAAAGCAAATTGAAAGAAGTCAATCCAATTATATTTTAAATAAATATCTCAACCACAATAAATGGGGGAAAAAAAAGAAAGAACTAATCCAGGTAATTTGGGAGCATTGTATCTGACTACCTATCCTCAGTATTGGGCAGAGAGGGGTAGAGGCAGAATTCCAAGCAAATGTTGGTATGGGTAAAGCAGTTTTGAAACAATTTTAAATATAGGATTGATCACACACATAAATGAGGAGGAAGAATCATACAAATATGAAATGGGGGCTGGGCACAGTGGCTCACACCTATAATCCCAGCACTTCAGGTAAATGGATCACCTGAAGTCAGGAGTTCAAGACCAGCCTGGCCAACACGGAAAAACCCTGTCTCTACTAAAAGTGTAAAAGTAAGCTGGGTGTGGTGGCACATGCCTGTAATCCCAACTACTTCAGAGGCTGAGGCAGGAGAATCTCTTGGACCCCGGAGGTGGAGGTTCTAGTGAACTGTATCATGCCATTCCACTCCAGCCTGGGTGACAGAGCAAGACTCCATCTTAAAAAAAAAAATCGAATTGGGAAAGAAGAATGTTGTGAGAGAAGGACTTGAATTAGATGTATTTATGTGAACTATTTCTTTAAACACATGCACATACATGCATGTGTATATATGCATTCATATACATATATGTGTGCATGTATGTGTATGCAAGTGTGTGGGTGCATGTGCATACTTCCTAATTCACTCACCACTGAAAGACACCCATGAGCAATGAGCACACACAGCATCCAGATCATGGTCTTTCATACAATTCCTTGTTCAGAGGAACCAGGGCTTCTTGGAGAAATGCGTGATTGTAGAGGGTCCCTGATTAGGATGAGGCTAGAGCAAGCTTGTCCAACCTGCGACCTACAGGCCACATGTGGCCAAGGATGGCTTAGAATGCGGCCCAACACAAATTCATAAACTTTCTTAAAACATTATGAGATTGTTTTCATGACTTTTTTTTTTTTTTTTTAGCTCATCGGCTATCGTTCGTATTAGTGTATTTTATTTGTGGCCCAAGACAGTTCTTCCTCTTCTAATATGACCCAGGAAAGCCAAAACATTGTACACCCCTAGTGCTAGAGCATTTTATCATGTCAGGAAGTAAGGAGGTGCTAAAAGAAAACAGAAAACAACAACAAAAAGATAGCCACAGGCATTGAAGTCAGCTACCAAGGAGTTTGTTTTGACCAGAGCTAGGACAATTGGAGTAGCAAAAGAATTACAGTAACTAATTACACAGCATTGGAAAAAAGTAGAAATTCATGCCTCCCTATAAATAACAAACTGATAATTTAATGGCAGAAAAGGGAGGGATATTGCTTGCAGTGAACTCGGAGTGGAAGAAGTGCTGAGTTGGAGAGTCAGCCTTTTGCAGTCGTCAAAGTGAAGGTTGAATTAGGCAAAAATCATCAAGCATTGCTAAATTTAGGGGAAAATTTTGTTGAGGAATATATTTGCATCGACTTACAATGTCTCTCCATTGACTGCTCTTCAGTTGCAAGGGGAAAAACAGTAATTATATAGTGGAGTAATCAGTTCATGCCTTGACTAGGTGATCAAAATTATTGCCATCAATGAGACCTGTGCTTCAGGAGTAATATCATAAGAAAGACATAATGTCACCTGTGATATTCAGGATGAGAATGATAATCATGATGAAACATCAGACAAATGCAAAATCATGGATTTTTTAACATAAAAAATAGAAGCAGGAAGTCTTCATTTTCAGAAATTTATATATCATAAAAGGCAAAAAATAAATACTGAGAATGTATTAAATCTGTTCCAGATCAAAGGAGACTAAAGAGACATGACTGCTAATTTCAATATCTGACCCTAGACTAGGTCCTGTACTATGGGAGAAAGAAATGCTGTAAAGGGCATTATTGAGTCAATTGATGAAATTGGAATACAGACAGTGGATTAGAGAAGAGTATTGTATCAATGTTAAATATACAGAAGTTGATGGCTTTTCTGTGGTTAGATAAGAAAACATCTCTATTCTCATGAAATACATGCTGAAGTACTTAGGAGAAATGGCTAAGATGGATGTTACACCCTCCAATGGTTCTGAATACATAATGGTATATAATTTCTGTATTTATAGAAAAACAGAGTCTGCAAATGATAAAAAAAATGGAGTCAATGTTAGTTGGATTTTGGTTTTGCCATTTTTCTGTAAATTTGAAGTTTTATGTCCAATTAAAACACTTAAATCATTTTTTTAAAAAGACAAATGAGTTTGCATACTGGTCCACCGTCTACCAGTTGTGTAACGTAGGACTCATTGCTTGATTTCTCTGATCTTTGGTTTCCTCACTAGAGAAACACGAATATCACCTTTCTTGTCTTCTCTTGAGGATAAGACATTGCACATCAAGTGACTAGCTAAGTGCCTGGCCCTACAGAGTATGCATTCAATAAATGACAGCTTTTCCATTCCCATCTAAACATACTTAGGTTATCTTTAACTCATCTGCTTTATTGGTGAAGAACCTCTATTTCAAAGTAGCCTAAAAGCTCCAAGAGGAAAGAATGCATTTTATAATTCCAAATGGCTAACATATAGTAGGCCCAGAATTGAGCTGAACTAAGGAGGACAATCCAGTCTAGGGATGGGGAGTAACTTAGTTTGGATGCCTTATCTGTCCCTTGGCAAATAGCATAGTTTACATGCTTGTCACTATATTGTCTCATTGGTTGAGGAGATGGTTGTAAAAAGGCACAGCACTTTAACAAGCCACGTGTTACTTATTGGTAATGCATGAGCCAAGCCTCTGCCCCATTAAAATTCTAAAGACATAAGAGGGGAGAACCAGGCTACCACCGTGTTCATCACAGAAATCTTTTTATCATGGGGAGGTTCACTTGCTCTCGTAGAAAGTAAGCTATAATTTGTGGGCCATCATGTTTTTTAATATTTGACATGAGAAACCATGCTCCAGCAGTTAAATTCTTTGGAGACTCGCAAACACCAGAAGACAGTAAGCATCAACAGGCCCCACTGATTTATGGTAAGCAAGGAGAATGAGATTTTTGACCCTGAAACGCGGCAAATATTCATTGGCATTAGCATTCAGAATATTCATGTGTTGCCACTCTTTCATGTTAAATACCTGCTTTGAACTCTTTGGGGAGAAAAAAACAAAACAAAACCACAATACTTTTCCTTTAGAAGGCCTGACCATATTGACTGATTGAATACATGTGGAATACCAATTCCCATTTTTGAACTTGAGTTTTGTCTTGACTTTCAAAGTTGTTTCATGTTTCTTTTCTCTTCCTCCTTGTCTTCATGAGTATCATTCAAGGGATATAAAATCATAAAACTTTACAGCTAGAGAAAATTTAAGAGATTATCACATCTGTCCTCCTTTGAGGCTAGAAAAGCAACGTGACCGTGTAAGGACTCACAGTTAGTGAACGTCATAAAGACACTGAGAGTTCAGTGCCTCCTGTCCAGTGCTTGTTTTAATATTATACATGGTTTTTACTAAATCCCTTTTACACCAACCACTGTGCTTGGAATTTGATTTAATTTTCAGCATCCCTTTGACTGAACTTAAAAATCATTTTAGCCAAACTATTTGTGATGGTTACTATTGAGCATCAACTTGATTGGATCAAAGGATGCAAAGGATTGTTCCCAGGTATGTCTGTGAGGGTGTTGCCAAAGGAGATTAACATTTGAGTCAGTGGACTGGAAAAGGCAAACCCACTCTCAGTCTGGGTGGGCACCACCTAATCAGCTGCCAGCACGGCTAGAATTAATCAGGCAGGAGAATGTGGAAGGACTTAACTTGCTGAGTCTCTTGGCCTTCATCTTTCTCCTGTGCTGGATGCTTCCTGCCCTCGAACATCAGATTCCAAGTTCTGCAGCTTTTAGACTCTTAGATTTACACCAGTGGTTTGCCAGGGGCTCTTCGGCCTTTGGCCACAGACTGACGGCTACACTGTCGGCTTCCCTACTTTAGAGGTTTTGGGACTCGGATTGGCTTCCCTGCCCCTCAGCTTGCAGACGGCCTATAGGACTTCACCTTGTGATCGTGTGAGTCAGTTCTCCTTAATAAACTCCCCTTCATATATACATCTATCCTATTAGTTCTGTCCCTCTGCAGAACACGAATACACTATTTAATACCAAATAATCATAGACTGTAAACTTCAAGCTATTTTCTTCAATTAAAAAAAAAATAATGATTTGGAGCCATCCATCCAAAGAGCTGATGCCAGTAGTAATAAGGAAGATAAGCAAGGAACACTTGAATCAGAAGCCTAGTTGGCTTCATGGCATTTACTGTGCAAACAATGGCATTCAGTCTAAGTTTCTGAATAGAATTATTTTTCAGGAACAATACACTGCAGGTGGTCAGTAACATGTTAGATAATGACATAAAATACGACAAAATTCTCTAGAACTAAAATGCTTCTTTGATTACCCATTGCTATGATGTTCATTCTGTTTTTATCTCTGTTACAATTATTTTACAAACAGAGGAAAACACAAAACATTCTTAAAAACCTCAAACCTAACTTGCTTGAATTCAGGCCCTTAGACATTTCGACTTTTCTTTAATCAATTCCTTAACCACATATTATTGAAACGACTATTCTGAACCAGACGTTGGTCTAAAATAAGATACTGCTCTGTCCTCATGGAAGTGAGAGTTGAGAAAAGCAGGCTAGCAAGAAATTATCACCAAATGGGAAATCCACTAACTGTGCTTCTTTATAAAATCAATTCAATCACCATACCAGAACACTTTCATTTTTTTCGGGGGGTGCGGACAGAGTTTCACTCTGTCACTCAGGCTGGAGTGCAGTGGTGCAATCTTGGCTCACTTCAACCTCTGCCTCCCAGGTTCAAGCAATTCTCCTACCTCAGCCTCCCAAGTGGGACTACAGGCATGCATGACCATGCCTGGCTAATTTTTGTATTTTTAGTAGAGATGGGGTTTCACCATGTTGGCCAGGCTGGTCTTGAACTTCTGACCTTAAATGATCCACCCACCTTGGCCTCTCAAAGTTCTGGGATTACAGGTATGACCCATCACGCCCAGCCCCAGATAATATATTTTTTTTCTTTTTTCACAAAACAATGTTTCAGAGAATACTTTCTTAAAACAAAAGAGAGTATAAAACACACATGCATGCCTGTACATGCACACGTACATGAAAACACACACATCAAAACCAGAAGAAACAAGTAATTCTTTTTTTTTAAATATATTTTTTATTGTATTTTAGGTTCTGGGGTACATGTGCAGATCAGGCAGGATTCTTGCATAGGTACATACGTGGCAATTTGGTTTGCTGCCTCCATCCCCACTGTCACCTATATCTGGCATTTCTCCCCATATCTCTCCCCAACTCCCTACCCCCTGCTGTCCCTCCCCTATTTCCCCCCCAACAGACCCAAGTGTGTGATGCTCCCCTCCCTGTGTCCATGTGTTCTCATTGTTCAACACCCACCTATGAGTGAGAACATGTGGTGTTTGATTTTCTGTTCTTGTGTCAGTTTGCTAAGAATGATGGTTTCCAGGTTCATCTATGTCCCTGCAAAAGACACAAACTCATCATTTGTTGTGGCTGCATAGTATTCCGTGGTGTATATGTGCCACATTTTCCTTGTCCAGTCTATCGCCGATGGGCATTTGGGTTGGTTCCAGGTCTTTGCTATTGTAAACAGTGCCGCTATGAACATACGTGTGCATGTGTCTTTATAGTAAGAATGATTTATAATCCTTTGGGTATATACCCAGTAATGAGATTGCTGGGTCAAATGGAATTTCTATTTCTAGGTCCTTGAGGAATTGCCACACAGTCTTCCACAATGGTTGAATTAATTTACACTCCCACCAACAGTGTA